>JARFOD010106147.1:0-15957 GCA_031763545.1 Mopalia muscosa
ATTTCCTTTTTAGACCCTTTACCTGGTTCCCAATTGAAACCCAGTGGATACAAGGTTTGAAGTGTTTGAATCCAATATGTACATGCTCAAAGTATATCTTCAGACATATCAAATATCTTAATTCAATAGCAAACTAATTTAATTAACAAATATAACCATATTTTGTTAAAGAAAATGATGAAAAGTCTGAATCCCAGTGAAGACAAATAAAACTTTCTTTCCTATATTAAAATATAAAGTGAGAAACTTCATTAAGTATTACCATGTCATATGACTAAAACCCCCCCACCCCACTTTCCCTCTCCCCAAAAACAACAAACCATTAAATCCCTTAAAATAGTATATTAAAATTAATCCAATAAACCTTTAACAGATTCTGGTATTTTGAGGTCCTCAGGCTTCAGATCTGGATGAAGGATGCAGATAGGTTCAGTGGTTTCTACATGACCAGCTGGTTTGAGTAAACTCATCATACTCGTACTCACATCCTCATCAATACTCAATGGTTTCTGAAAGGGAAACTGCACTCCTAAACCAAAATAGACTTCATGTGACATACAACACAAAATGCCCTGAGTCAGTCCACAAGTCTTATCATAAATAATGAAATGTATTTTTTAATTACTGTTTTAGTTTAGCTTATAACAGAAACTGTTTCGTTCAGATTATAATGTTACAAATTCTGATATTGTTTTGTTTCATAGCCAACACCCATTATTAACGTTAATACTTTAACTAGTTTTGAAACTATGCCTTCCTACATGGCCTAATGTGTAAAGATAGGCATTATTTTCACTTGTCCCAATGGTAGGAAAAGATATTGTAACAACGAAAAAAACTACATGGCCTAATGTGTAAAGATAGGCATTATTTTCACTTGTCCCAATGGTAGGAAAAGATATTGTAACAAGGAAAAAAAGAAGAATTGGATTAGACACCTTGATATACTGGATGATTTTCTGATTAACATGATAGTTGAAGTCTTACCAATGAAGTCTCATTAGAAACTGTTGGCTTATCATTCTTCAGGTCTGGTCCAGTTTCAATTTCTGTCAGATTGGTGGTTGACAGTGCACCATCAATAGTGATATGCTTGCGGGAAGGAGCCACTGTGATGTGAGAATAGTCCATTACCGTTCCATCGACAATCTCTAACTGGTTCTCAGCTAACAAGTCCTGTAGAAGTTGTTCACACCAGGACGGAACACCATGACTCTTTTCCTCAAGAATCCTGCACATAAACATAATCTTTGCGGTATTTTGAAACACAACATAAAAAGAAAACATTTCAGCCGAGCTATCCTGTTCAAAACATTTAATCTGTGGAGTTGAGCCGTTATCGTTCAGTCATCAACATTATAAAGAAATGCAACCCCGGTAAGAAAAATTCTGTGATTTTGGCTAAATTAGTTTCTGCAGACAAACGGAATAGCCCCAAAGGCTAGCCATGATGATATTGTGAGAGTAGATGGTATCCTAAAGGATAACATTGCTGGAATCCTTTCTTTTTTTCTTCCGGGACTTACTCTCCTTCTACCTCTATCTGCAGTGTGTACTTGAACACAGCATTGAGGTGTGTCAGTGAGGTATAATTCTCTATATTCTCCTTGGAGTTGCATGATTATCAGAAAAAGCATTTCTCCATTTATAAATTCTATCTTAGCTGAACAAGTAATGTTTTGCTTCCTATTACAACGGTTAATAAACTGAATATTTTGATTACAAGTATAGCAAGTCACCTGTTAATCTCTGTAGGTATTCGGACCACGTTCAGTACCTGACAGGCCAGGGCACACATGTACTTTATATCAAGACCTTCTAAGGACAATTTTCTCGTGGCTTTGTCAGCTAGAATTTGCTTCCAGCCCTCCGGTAACTTCTGATTCATCTGTGGGGGTTTCATGGTTATCACAAATATGGCATTTTCCTGGACCTGCATGTCTGAGAGCAGCTTCCAGGATTCAGTGTCAGAAAAGTGGATGTCATCTATGGCAAAAAGAGTAAGCCCTGTCCTCCGTAAAGACTAACACAGAACAGTTTTAAAATTTTTTTTAAAAAATAACAAATATTATCAGCAAGAAATACTAAAAATTCATTTTAACTCTCTTATTGAATTCTAGTATAAACAGATTACTTAATTAAAGCTACCTATACTTGGACAATCCTATTCATTTATTTGTAATCATTTGATTACAATTCTAGAGGATATGATAAATCATGACTGGTATCCTCCTTTTATTTGAATGAAAATAGCGAGAAAGTTTATTGTTTTATTGAAGTTGATTCAGGAAATGATCATTAGTGAATACTAAGTGCAACTTACAGCTTTTACAATACAGTTGACCATGGCATGAAGAGCTTGTTCCCATTCATGCTTGTCTTTTTTAGCTTTATCATGAAAATGTGATTTCTGAAAATTAAACAATTAGGAATCCCAGGTCACTTGTGGCTTTTGTTTATTACAACTTCTCTACTTACTACATAATTATTTGAGAAGTTGCAATGCATAGAATTGTGTTACGTTTAATTACTATTATTATTATTATTATTTTCTTTTTTTGTTAAATGTAAATCCTAGAGATTCATTATTTTTTTTAAATTGTCCATACCATGAAATGATCACGGAAGTACATTAATTTGTCTTAACAAATCAAATTTAAATAACGGATAATTACAATACATATTTGTTTATCTGACAGAATTACCTTTTGTCCCATGATGAGTTTTAAAAGAGGCAGATATTTCAAAAGGTTGTTTTTCTTGAGTTCCAGAACTATGTCATTAGCACCAATAAGTTTTTCACTGAATCCAGCATTAGTTAGGAGCATTCGGAGTACCAGCTGAGCCAGGAAGTAAGGTTTGTTGATATCCTCCATGTACAATGCACAGGACACCACTCTGTTAGATAAGGAGATGCTTATGTTTAACTCCTATTGATAAAACCAAACAGCCATATGGACAAAACAAATAATTAAAAGGACTGACAGATTATAAAACTAGTTTTGGTCAAAGTTAAGTCTGCTTACCGTAGTCCTTTATCAGGTGCTTTTGAAACCATTGCATCGAGGAGACGAGTTTTACCCAGACCACCCTCAGACTCAATAACAATCACCTGTTTCTGATTGGAGGAATTAGGCTGGGTTTGTTTGTCATGTACCATTCTATTGAACACTTCCAGTTCTTTCTCTCGACCTGTGTTTACAAATATAATATAAATATTTTGTATTTCCAACCTTATAGACTTCAAGTATATCACTACATAAAAGAGTTACAAAATTCAAGTTTATTTCAAAAGATAATTACATTATTATTTACAACAACATCTCAATAAAAATGACCTATCTAGATCTACCATTTGGAAATTATGCACTAACTAAGGTTTTTTACAACTCTTTTCTTTGTAGATTTCTTTCAAATGACAAATCACTAAACAGCAAAGATAATCTTTTAAAATATTTTAAACAATAAACACTATGTGATCAGTTCTAAGAGTGTTTACCTAAGATGGGGTAGTGGAAGTGTTTGAGAGCATGTATTTGAGTAGCATCCACATCCCCTGTAGCTACAAACTGACGTAATGTGCCTACATTCTGTAAACCTTTCATCTCTTTTGTTGGCATAACCTCAAAGGCTTGAGGTGGTAAACGACTTCCACTGAATGTTTCATCATCACATGTGATTGTTCCAGGGTAGTGCATCATCAAACGGGCAGCCATGTTAACTTTACGACCAATCACTATTAAATACAACAATGAAACTTTGATGAATATGGACAAATGAAATCGGGACTTTGTCAGTTCTGCATTGACTTGCTCATATTATGCAATGCCGATCCGAGACATCAAAGACTTAAAGGCTTTCCAAAGCTTTAAAGATATGACGGGTACCTCCTTTTTTAAAAGTTTACATAAGCAAAAAAATTAAACACCAAAGACAGATAACAGATGTTTTAAACAATACCTGAGTATTCATGTCTATTTTTGTGCCCAACCACACCACAGAAAGCTGTTCCTGTTGTCACCCCAATAGACACCTCACTTCAACAACAACATATAGAGACAATTGTAAAGTTTTGTTTGACAGCAGTTGAAACTTATTTGACATGAGAAAAAAATGCAATTAGTGGACAAGGAATTCTCAATTAATTAAAAAATTTAAAATCTCCACTATTTAATTAATTTACTCTGAAATCCATATCCTAACTATAATGTAAATAATGTAAAGACTTATTTGCTACATTCGTTTATGGTGATACAAATATTTATGCATCTAAAAAATTTAACTACTGTCAAGTTCAGTAACAAACTGATGTACAAGGAGCAAGTCTGCCACAAATGTAGCACAAAATGTTGTGTTTTTATTATACATTTCTATTAATGTAACACACTCAAAAATTCTTACTCAACTCCAGCTTCCCCTTTGAGTTCATCTGAAATGCCCACTGAGCACTGGAGAGCATAAGCACAATCTTGTTCATGTTTGTATCCAGGTAGTCCAAATATCACAAGGAAGGAGCAGCCCTACCAAATAATTGGTTATATATCAGGATATTCATTATTAAAGTTAAATATAAATAATCCAAATTTTCTCAAATGTAGGTACAATATAGTCAATGACAGAAGTACTGTTTATATTTTACTAGCAGCCAAACGCATTTGACTCATAAACAGTTTTGAAATTTTGTTGTTACCTTTGAAAATTAAAGTTGAATTCTTAGTCAAGTACTATACTAGTAAATAAGTCAAGCAGATTTGTGCTAAGTAAAACAATAAGGAAACTATGAATATGTATGAAAGAAAATTTAATGTCATACAAATCTTTGAATAATTGGATGAAACAACAAAGAGGTTACCTTGTCAAAAAGGAATATCTTATTCAAACAACCTGAAAATAAAACAGTAAATCTGATTCAGATCCAAAATTAAATCAAATTCAGTCAACAACAAATTTATGCTGGTCCCAATATCAAATCACTTCAGTTACTGGTATACATTTTGAACTACATTCAAAGCAGACTGTTAAATAACATACCTTGTAAGTTTTTAACATTTCTGTAGACAATGGTGAAGAGGTTTTGCATAAGGGCTGAGATATCTCTTGTCTCGGCCAGAGACAAGTTCATAAATATCACACTAATTTGTCTCATCTCAGATAAGTATTCTAACGGTTGACCATCATCCAGCTGAAACAAGTCAAAATCACAATTGGTTAATCATAAATGTCCGGACTATACCAGTGATTAAACATCACCTAGCTGAATACAGGATCAACTGGCAACATCGATATGAATATTATGTCCTGCTTCAATAAATAAAAAAAGGTCAATTGAAAAAACGAAGACAAGAGATATTTGGTAAGATGTCAACCAAATATTAGCAAACCTAAATTCAGTTATCAGAATAAAAGTGTGATCATACTTCCATATTGATTGTGTGAATTTGTGTCATTAATTAAAACAGGGCAAGTTCTAGAAAAATTTCCCAGGTTCCTATCCCAAATTCTTCAGACCATAATCAGGGTTCTGAATTGTCTTTTAGCTTGATTTCAACAGGAATTTATGAAAATAGTTATATATTGACATTAATTTGGGCTTAAATGGATTGGGCGCACATATGTTTTCCGTAACTAAAATGGCTCTGGATACTGCCCTGCAAAATATTACTTCCTCTGATAATGATAGTAGAGCTGATGGACTTAACTACTTAGAACAAGTCCATATAATAATAAGCTGAACATTTGGGAGATATGTTTAAAACAGTTCATTCATTCTTCAATAAAGCAAACACTTTCCATTATATGGTTGTGCTTTAATTATGGTGAGTAAAATACAGTTTGAGTACATTACTGTTATATCACTAGAAATAAACCTTTAGTGTGGTGTTAAACACCAATCAGTCAATCATAGGTGCTATTGTTATATGTTATTTGAATATCTTTGTAACAACACCTTTTATGTTCAAAATGCTAGTAGAGAAATACAACATCATCATATGTCAGATAAAATTAAACCTTTTATACCTTTTTAAGCACTGGAGATAGAACATACAAGCGTAGTTTCTTTGGCATTGGACCAAGCAAGCGGGTGGCTCGTTTTACTAAAAACATAACACACTGATGTATTAATATCAACTACAGGTGAAAACTAAGAAGTTACATCGGACTGTGCATGCAGTAAGATAAGGGGTTGTATCATTATTGAAACAAAACAATACTAAACAAATTTGGTACACATATCATATGATCTGTCAATCAGTTTTTTAGGCATAACAAATAAAATTCTACTTGATCAAAAATCCTGATGGACTACTCACTACACAGAACTACTAAAATAGCCATGGAGTAAAAGTTATGGTGTTAATCCCCATTATGGTGTGATATGTAATGTCAGTCATATTTGTTGTGAAACCTAGTGAAATACAACCACATCTATTGTATTAACAGAAGAAGTGAAGTTTGAAGTTAATATCTGAATTTGAGTGATGGCCATTTTGGTTTGTGGAATTAAATAAAATGCAATCCCACCGGTTTCTTAACTGGAGGAAACTTTTTCCCAAGCTTGAAATATATTAAAATAATGCAATGGCTGCCATTTTGTTTTACCGAATTTGGAAAAATGAAATACCATTATTCGTTTTAATGGGGGAAGCTATAGTATAAGTATATAGATATGATTTTGGTCAAATCATTATGCTATGGTAATTTTTGTTTTACAGAATTTGCTCATCGTACATCTGTTGTCTTAAAAAAAGGACTCTATAATTGATGTTTCATGTTAGTCAGTGAACATATATAGTACAACATATACAGTAATGAGTATTGTAAAATAATGCAATGGTGGACATCTTGTTTTATGCTACAGGAAGCTACATACCACGTTTGAAACTAATCAGTGAATTTATTTCTACTTATGGTGTTCACAACACATACAGGCAAGAATACTCTACAATTATGAAATAACGACCATATTGTATAATGGAATTTGCTGAAATGTAAACCCATCTTCCGACTTAACACCACTATAGTAGTGGTGGACAAAAATACATACATAGCTGGTCAAATCTTAAGTTATGGACATACATAATTCAATGGAGGCTTGTCTGCCAAGTGGTGATCTTTGTGGTGTTGGGGGTAGAGGGGTCTCTATTCTCTCTGTACTGGTGGATTCATCTGGTGTCTCTGTTAGTTTGTTCATAGAGAATGGTCCGATATCTACAGACTGCCTTCTACGTCCAAAACTGAGAAGCCCTGTTCCTGTTAGTACCAGCGAGCCCCTCCTACCAGAGATCGACTCTGTGATAGCGGAATGACGGCGTCCTGCACAAAACATAATTTTGTTAATGTCATACATCGGACAAAATTACTGTGCTCAAAAAAAAAAAAAAAAAACAGTATTGCTACGAAAGAATTTGTAATGATGAATATGCATCTATTTTTTCTTTCTTATCATTTGTACTGGTAACAAATATATATTGATCGATGACATGGATATTTAATTAATGCAATAAATTGACTTTGTAACATGTTATTATTCTATGTTAACTCATAATCAGGGAAAGTTATATGCACATAGGGAAAACAAATAGAGAATTATTCAAACAGAAAATCAGAAATCATGTACAAGACAATAGTGTGAGTGTTGTGAAGTTCCTGAAGCAGGATACTATTTTTTTTTTTATATATATAAATATAGAGACAATAACTCCTTTGAAGCATTAACAAATTGGACATTCAGTATTTTCGTTATTTTGGGATAACACTTAGTTTGAACAGATTCCAGTTTAGAAAATTTTGCAGGCTGAAACAGGTTTAACCTGTAAAATTTTCTGAACTGGAATCTGTTCAAACTAAGAAAGTGTTATCAAAAAATAACGAAAATGCTTTTAATCTTCACTTTCTAAAAGACACAAAAATTATTCAAATTGGACATTCACCTGTACCTCTTTCCATGGGGTTATCAGAGGCCCTGACTTGTATCGTGGGGTTATTCAGATCTTCCTGGTCATCATTTAGAGATATCACCTACATCAGAGAAGCTATTTCATTGATAACATTGAAGTCACTTCATCATTAAACTGTTAACTAAATCAAAATGTAACTGGGGCATAGGAATCCAATATAGAAACTAAACATACAGCCGCTGATAAGAAAAGCAGCCAGAAGACTATTAAAAAATATATATACTGGTATATAGAATAAATTTTTTTTTCCAAATGTGTTAGACTCCATTAGCTTTAGCTTATATTATCTACTTTACATTCTGGCTGAATGAAAACAGGAATCTACAGAAAGATCTCCCTGGAATACACAAATTAAATAATGAAGTGTTACAATTTACAGTGTAAGTTGATTTTTAGTGCTATTAGGAATGGACAAATGAGTAAAGGTAAATGTATTTGAACGTCCTTCAACGAAGACCCAGTATTAAACAGATTTATTTACATTTGCAATGAAAAGGTGCTAACCCTGACATGTTCTCCATCTGCCATGCTGACATATTGGAACTTGTCTTGGTCACAGTGTTTCCAGGCCCGAGGGGAGAGCACCACGTAACCTGACTGACAATGTTTCTCTGCCTGCTTCACATCATCTACAGCTTGGCCCGACTCCACATAATGACGAAACTCATCATTTCCAACAAAACTGAAAGTGATATCACCATGTGCAACACCTGTAATAAATCAGATGGTTCAGTTTTAATGATTGTGATATTTATACTATCAGTTATTTTGGTAAATTTCAACAATCCTGAAGCCCAAATATTTAATAGAATTTTCTAGCTTTTTGTAGTTTAATTATGATCTTTAAATTGAATGTGTTGGGAAAAAAACATGCCAAAAGATGGCATATATATCTATAAACAAGGCAAACAGGTCAACTATTGAAACTATCTATCACAATACAGCATTACAAACAACACCATGGAAAACTGACTATTCATTGCAGCAGCATCTATTGCTATCAATTATTTAAAATGTATTTATCCTTGTGCTTTTTCCATTATTGATTGTCTTACACTCACATGGCTTTATCTTAATCGTTACTCTTCATAGACTAGCTAGGGAACAATGGCTACTGTCACCCTAACATAATGATCCATCTCATATAATCCACACTTCTCCTGAATTTCTATAACAATGTTTAAATTTAATGTGCTAACAATTCTGTGAGCTCACCCATTTTCACAGTAAGTGTTACTCCTACATCCGTCTCATATAATCCACACTTCTCCTGAATATCAATACAACATTTGGCTACTGACTCCACAACCTGGCTAACATCATCATATCTAGTCTGCCACAAAGCCAATATAGCGTCTCCTAGGAAAATATACACATTTAGATCACACATTTTAGTAAATACATATGGCAAGTTTTTGATTACATACATTTTGAAAACTGTACATTTTATGACCTGGTCAATGAAATGAAACAAACACTACAGTGTAATATTAATGAAACAGAGCTGCTACACTCTTATAACAAAACAAAAAAAAAGAATACAATTTAAATGACTTATTCTAGAATTGATTAAGCACCATTAAAGTAGATTTTATTTGCAACCATGTACATGTATCAAATTTTATTGTTACTATTTACCTGCAAATTTGAGAACATCTCCCTTGGACTGTAGTATAAGTTCGACCAAAGAGCCTAAGTATGCATTGAGAGTTCTAGTTAGTTGATCCACACCAGCTGTAGACATAGAACTGTATCTCTCACTCAGGGCTGTAAAACCTATCATTGTAGGACACAAAAAAGATTGTAGAGGAAAGATATTAATTAATTATACAAAATCTTTTTGTATTGTGAGGAAATGTACTACAAATGAAATGAAACTATTTCAATACAGTGAAATAAACATAAGAATACTCTATGTTAACTTGATTGTTTTACATTAAAATTATACTCAATATACTGAATTTTACAACAAGATGTATTTATTCCAAATCATTTGTACTGTAAGCCAATAATATGTACATGTTGATGTATTGGGTAAAAATACACTTAAAAAGTTAAAAATCTTTTTAGTATATTTCAATAAGACATAATGATAGTACCTGTATAAAAACAACACTATCAGTCAGTTTCTTTTCATGCTAAAGTGTATTTCAGGGACTGTCTGCTCGTTGCGCTATTAAATTTATACCATTTTCAAAAACCTTCACCTGTCACCTCTCAGAAACAAAGTAACTTGTCAGAAACCTAGTAACTTGTCAGAAACCTAGTTACTTCTCAGAAACCAAGTTACCTGTCTGTCACCTGTCAGAAATCTAGTCATTTCTCAAAAACAAAGTAACTTCTCAGAAACTTAGTCACCTGTCAAAAACCTAGTCACTTCTCAGAAACAAAGCCACTTGTGAGAAACCTAGTTACTTGTGAGAAACCTAGTCAATTGTCAGAAACCTAGTAACCTGTCAGAAACCTAGCCACTTCTCAGAAATCTAGTCACTTCTCAGAAACCTAGTCACTTCTTAGAAACAAAGTCACTTGTCAGAAAGCTAGTCATTTCTCAGAAACCAAGTCACTTGTCACAAACCAAGTCACCTGTCAGAAACCTAGTCACTTGTCAGAAACCAAGTCACCTGTCAGAAACCTAGCCACTTCTCAGAAACCTAGTCACTTGTCAGAAACCTGGTCACTTCTCAGAAACCTAATCCCCTGTCTGAAACCTAGTCACCTGTCAGAAACCTAGTCACCTGTCAGAAATCTAGTCACTTCTCAGAAACCTAGTCACTTCTCAGAAACCTAGTCACTTGTCAGAAACCTACTAACCTGTCAGAAACCTAGTCACGTCTCAGAAACCTTGTAACCTGTCAGAAACCTAGTCACTTCTCAGAAACCTAGTCACTTCTCAAAACCTAGTCACTTCTCAGAAACCTAATAATCTGTCAAAAACCCAGTCACCTCTCAGAAACTTAGTCGATTGTCAGAAACCTGGTTACCTCTCAGAAACCTAATTACCTGTCAGAAACCTAGTCCTTTCTCAGAAACCATATCCCCTGTCAGAAACCTAGTCACCTGTCAGAAACCTGCTCACAGTCAAAAAGTCTATAGCAGTTAAAGACCTTTTAGAATTGCTTATTCTACCAAACTAAGTAAATTAAAGTATATTTCAATAACATAAAGTTAGTACATTGTATTAAGAAAGCGCTATCTTTTTACGTTAAAGTGTATTTCAGGGACTGGTTGCTCATAGTGCTTTTAAATTTATTCCATTCTTAGATAATGTCATGCCATGTTGAAGTCCCACATGAATCTTATATATGCTATAAGATAAGCCATTTGACCTGGTGTTAGCTTATAGAAGTCTTTCAGGCTACTGACCCTTGATCTATTTCATGGCAATTTTTTCCATTTTATTCAAAATTATGTACAGTAAATTCTAATGAGTCCAATCCCCTAATGGACTAACGGCAAGTTTAGTTCTAACTAACATTTTAATTTCCAATAAAATAAACTGGTCACACCAGCACAGTAGAATTTGTAATAATTCTCCCCAGATACCTGTTTGTATCTTGTAAATTTTACAAAACAGCACTGTTTTCATCAGGTACTGGTAGTGAAATGTTAACGTTATCATCTGAATGTTAAATTATTCTTATTGTATGGTATCGCTAAAAGCTGAAGACTATTAATTTGAAATATTTAAATATTTTCTAATTTGTCATGATATAAGCTTACATCTATATATTCAATATATGTTCAAATCTCTTTTTTTTATACCTGAAATATCAGCAAACATAAGCACACCAGAAGTTTGCTTTGTCCATGGTAATTCCTTATTGTGGTCAATATAAGTGACCAGATTTGGGACATGAGGGTAGAGTTTAGCTACTGGAACATCTGCAACCTCATCTCTCTCTTCGCTGATACGATCTCTTAAAGAGGTTACCACACTGAAGATACCTGCCATACTCCCCTTATACTCCTGTCAGACAATACATGTATAAAATGAATACAAAGGCTGGTCAATGGTCATACATGTGATGATCTACATGCAATGTTGTTTTAAATTAATTGCAAAATCTAGCGTTAATTCATTACAAATCCATTTGAACTTTATTCACCAGAAAAACAATAGAAGATGAATATATTTCAACAAATATAATTTAAAAAATGAAGGCTTGTTATATACCATATATATGCAATACAATTATTACTATCACACAAATGAAATCTGTTGTCAGTTTCCTATTCCTACAACTGAGGGATCACGAGGTAATGAACAACCCTACAGTACAACCCTGCTAATTAGGAATATTTTCCTCTGCAAAAAAAATTGCTGAGGAAAAAAATGAAATATCCTCGGCAATTTTTACTTCACGGTAAGTTCACCTCGGCAATTATTTTAGAAACTATGAACAGGTCAAGACTTAAATTCTGAGGAACAGAACTTTTATTTTTTATCCATCAGGTCAGATGGATAGGCAAAAAAAAAAAAGTAAAAATGTTACCCCTGACTAGCGGTAGAGTCCTTAACTTACTTGCTTTATCTCTCCTTTCGATATTTGCTTCAAAACGTGTTGATATTGTCGTTGTTGCAGCAGTAGAAATGATACATTTTTTTTACCAATAAGCCGGGTTGCAAATCCTACAGCTGCAGGACTTGCGTTGTTTTGTGTATTGTTTTACTATATACGATTAACTAAAGCGCCACACTTATTATTGCAGACATTTGTTGTGTAACAAATCTTACCGTAAAAATGGAAACAACAAAACTTTATTTATACGCTGTCCATCTTCCATGCGTTCCTCCAGTGCGTGAACTCTGACGTCACAATATGACGTATGCATTGTGATGTCATCATTGTTTAGACAGGAGAATGACAGTTTCCTGAAAGCACATGTTTTTGTTCGTTGGGTTCCTAATTTTAGGCAATGTCATTTTAAGTAAAGTATTTACTAACTGAAGTATCGAAGTTCTGTTTTATGTCATGGCTGGCTGAACTTAAAATGCCTGTTTCTCCGAGACAAAAATCTGTGTGAATATAAGGTTTAGATGTCTCCGAAAAATTAAAAGCACTGCAGTATTGCATTTACTGTAAATTAGTCCCCGCAAGTTTGCTGTGTGTGATAAAGTTAGCAAGAAGTTGACTTCTGTCAGTCCGTATAGATATACACCTCCTATACTCACAAAGACGGATGTAGGGCTACGTACTATCACATTTTTGTAACACTGAATAAATAATCCTCCACTTCCTTCACCTAACCATGCATGATAACTTACTCCACAGTTCTTTAAAAGCAGTTCTCCCCTTCTTTACAGCCAAAGAGTAAATCTCAGTTTGTGTAATCACATCGGTGCTTCTCTGAATGTCACATACACCGCAACAGAAATAGACATCTCGAAACGTTATTGGTGTAGGTTGTTTTGTTTTCTATTTGAACAGAAGATTCCGGAATATTTATACATGCTTCAGTTAACATATCATTTCGACAAAATTCAACTTGTGTATTTTCTTGATCTTGCAATGCTGTTTTAACAAGGAACTAGGACTCCTGGCGACCAAAACATGCCCCCATCATGAGATCTACATTTATTTGATTATCTTGCCCACTTGTACACGATTTAATGGGGTGGAGTGCTAACGGAGCGGAGGTGACGCATAATGTCAACTTTCCAAGTCTAATGCTATATGTAGACTGTCACAATGCAAGTTTACATATTCGAACCATTTGCAGTTATAAATCGACTGTTGATACAGATTTAGGTAACGCTAAGCCGTTAAATCTGGTTGGTTTTGGGGGAGGGGAGGGGGGGGGGGTATTAATAATTTCTACTATACACCGCATTCGTGTTGGCTGAGTCTATGGATCCGTTTGATTTCCTTTGGTTTAATTCCAGCTTGGCCTAAGGATTTGTGTGAATTGTATAGGTGTATGATATTACACCAGCCGTCACTTTAATATCATATATGCAGAAGAAAAAAAGTTATAGTAGTCTACAGTAGACTTAGTATCCATGTTTTCAAGCGATTATATATCTTGAATAAGTCTAATGTAGTTTGACTTCTTTTTTTCTTCATATGATATAGAAACGACTGCTGATGTAATATCATACACTTATACAATTCTCACAAACCGTATGTGTGATGTACAAAGGTTGCACTGACCCTTGTACAAATGTTTACCTTTGTCGCCTATTTCGACATGTCCCTCTCCTAAACACGTTATCAACTGCATATGCATACATGTAATGTAGTTATAAATGTATCACAAGTTTGTAGATGAGTTATTCCTACCGAATGTAACATATGTAACATAATTAAATACCATGTAAATAAACCTTCTTTCCGTAAACGTATGTAGGTTACCATAACAACTCGAGATTAAGATCTATTGGAAACCTGTGTCTGGGAATTTATCTAGAACATGAAAATATTCATTGATTTTATTAATCGACATCCTTGTGCCAATGTAATTTCTTTTTAGAAATATACCTTCATAGCTTAATCCAGATTTCCCAATACATACCTTGTCCGTTCATGTCACCGATTCTTGACCGTTCGCAGTAGTCCAAATAATAACTGTGCACTAAAAAAGATAACAAATTATATGTTTAATTTTATTGTTTAAATAAAAAATAAATAATGTACTCACTGTTACGTAACGTCCGCTTTTCGTCGAAAACTGTTATTTTATGCACGCAAGTATATATAAATATATATATATATACTGGTACAATACACAATACCAGAAGTCTATACTTCTGACAATACTTATGTATGGGACAAGTATCAGTATAGGCCTACTCATCCCAGGTTATATGCACAGGGAGTTATCTACAACATAAGATGATTTTTCGATTTTAATTGATCTACATCCCCGTGCCAGTGTGATTGCTTTTAGAGATATAAGGCGTGTAAATTGAATAGCGTGCATCAGCGGAGCATGCAACAACGAGAACCCCTTTACGAAGCTTAGTGTGTTCGAACTTTATTTTAATTGTTTCGAATAACACTTTGTATACTATACCGGCGCCAGTCACAAATGAACCGTTGGGTATACTCATCTTTTCTTGTTATATTTTAATGCACGGTGTTCCGGTCACTTCAGTTTGGTGTTACAAGCTCATGCTACACATGATAAGATCACATAACAAATTGGTGAACCAACTCAAGATGAGTTTTTCGACCTTAACTGTCATTTTCTTTTTTTTTTTTTAAGGCGTAACTCAAAAAATAACATAAAATATATAACTTTTGGCTCATTTTTTTATTAACCGGTTGATTTTTGTTTCCACAGCTTTCATTTTCTAAATCAAAAGGTTTATGTCTTGTTAGTGTACTTCTTAGCTTAAGTTGTATATTATATATAAGCCATTGTTTAGAATACCCCACAATTAATTGTATGAATTTTGTTGTTTAATTGTTCTTTGTTTTGAATACTCGTGGTTGATGTTAGTACATATATAGAGCAGTGCCAATGACATAATTAAACGAATGAACCCTGACCTCTTTACGTCACGCATAAATATCACGTGCCGTAAACATGGCGCTCAGCTGTTATGTTTATTACATGTGGGACACATTTGGGATATTCTTGTTTATCAACGCTTACGTTACACTATAATTTGTACTTTTTACGGCTGTCTGCATTCTTCTACATTAATTTCCATATATTGTGCGTCAAATCAAGAGACGTCAGGGCGGTGGAAGACTGAAATGAGGCGAAACAGCCGGCCAGTGTCAGGGCAGAAAGTGTCAGTCCGTCAGCCATCGGAGGTGACAAACAGACGACCGTGTCGAAATCTTGAATTTGAATGGTGCAACATGTGCTGATTTATACACGAGAACAATTGTCAGTATGTCGCAGCCAAGTCTAAGACTACTTTGGGAAGCATTTCTCAAGCTACCAGATGTAAGTCTGCGAATACTATATATAGCCTTTTATAGGCCTATGTAGGCCTATAGTAATAGTATATAGTTTATACGTACAAGCTTTATTATATATCTCG
>JARFOD010106169.1:0-15955 GCA_031763545.1 Mopalia muscosa
ATTAAGTTCTAAAAAATACGTACTGTTTGATAGTTTGATTGGACAGGGTTTAACGCCACACTCACATAAAACAATGAATGCCCAATGGGTGAAGGAAACCACCCTGGCACCATTGGCAAATCACAAAAACATGAAAATAAAATGAAGTATGTTTGTTATTTTTACCACATAATACAGACTGAATGCGAGAAATCGTTCCTAATGAGCTGTTAACATTATTTGATCAGGTTTTGTTTTACAATCTGTTTCGAATCAAATAAAGGCCTAATGCTCAATGTTAAAACACCTTAGAAGATATTGTATGATAACCGAATACTATGAATCGTTTTTCCGATGCATATATTAACCTTCAAATACGAAATTCATTCATTTGTCGGTGCATGTCAACGCTGCCAAAACTAATCTAAAATCGCTAATTTAAAAAAAAAAAATTTCTTCGTCCATTTATTTATTGTAATCTAAATCTTGTCAAGTTTTCGACGAAGTTCCTGTGTTATCCACGTGTTGAAGTCATTTTCGAGGTCAAAAATGAGCATTACTTTGTGTTATAAATTTGGTTGCATTGGTAAAACTTTCTGCTTGACTTAGAATCCGATGTTAAACGCTTAGACTCATTCTCTCTGCAGTCTTAACTTCTCGTCCAATATGTTCTGACTACGGAATCAATGGTCAAAAGTTGGTTCTCCTGAGGACACTATTAGATATTGTCCAGAACGATATAGTATCAGTGAGCAAAAGTGAACTAAAGTCACGACACCCCAGGTGATACCAGAAGTTAATTAACTAGACGAATGAAGCGGTCATATACTGTTATACATAGCATTAGGCACCGCCTGTAGTGCTAGTGCTGGTCTGTTGAATCCCTGACGCTGGGAAATGAGTTGGTAGGTGTTGTGTTTTTTGGGGGTTTCAAGTGTCCATGGTAAAAGGACACTCTGATTAATTAGGATTTAATGCCTTACCCAGAATATTTCTCTCATATAACCGTTTAACGGCCCCATGGACGAAGGCAACCACCCTCGGCGCCATGAAAATAAACAAGGACATGATAACACATTCTCAACACGATATAACAATAGACCACGAACAAATCAGTTGTAACAAAAAAGCTGACTATGTTTGCTGATGCTATGCGACTATCAACACACCAGATTTGTGTCGCCCACCTGACTACGAGTGGGTTTAACTCAGAGGAAATACCCCTCATTTTGCTTCCCGGCTTGCACTGAGAGCAAGCAAACCGTGACGTAACATCCTGTGTTCAAACGCCTTGTCGGTACTCAATGTTGTGGCCATAATGTGAATGTAAGTTTCATTCTTCTTGTGAAAGCGCTTCCATGGATACGTATTAAAACGGTGAGCAGGCATATCTCATAAAGGGTAGGCCTAAATATCTGTTCCGATGGGACTGGGTTGATTTCAATATTAAAAAAGAAAACATATCTAATATCTACGCAGTTTTTCTGTTGGTTTGTTTGAACATTTAACTAAATGCTCAATGCAATGGGTTAAAGACACCCACAGGACAATCCCAGGACGTAATAAAAAGACATCGCAAACAAATCGGCGTTATGCTGTCCCTTATCTCTGAAAATACCAGGACAACATGAAGCTCTATCCAAATCCTTTTCTGGTATTCTGTGCCGGCATGTGTTCCTCAAAACATAAACCTATACTAATGTTCGTTGATCGGTTGGGCTAGAATGACCAATCACAAAGCTACAGTTCGGCAATGACCTTTTGGGGACTTTGTGAATTGTGTATAATTATTAAACAATTGGGATATAGAGCGTTTATAAAGAAATCACAGTGCTTGGTGTTATGAAACGCAGTTTACTAAATACAGAGTCAGATAAAAACCCTGTATATGTGACGTACGATAATCATCAAAATGGATTATGGAATAAGTGTCATGTCTTTATCCTAGCTGCTACAACTACTACATAGGCTCACATCCGATGGTTTAACACACATAATTATAACCATCCATCAACGGTTATATACAATTTGATTTTTAATTTTTCTTTCACACCGTCATGTAATTTAAGTTTGGTACCTATCATATCCGTATGAATATATTAATATATGGCGATTTCAATTGAGGTGATTTTTTCTATATAATTTTAACGCAATTTCTGGAAATCTCATCCGAACATATTCATAATAACATCTAGAGAATTAAGCTTTCCTTGCTCCTTCAAGTCAAGAATGATCGTTTTAAATCGATTGCCCCTAATATAAGATCCCAGATATAGCCTGTCAAAATGGTGTAGCGTCACCTTATCAAGCATTTAATTTAGTTTGAACACCTAACCTCAGATCATTGCCCTTTACCTGCTAAAGTGTGCTGAAGAGTAAAACCTCAAGATCAGTTGTATTTTCGACAATTCATACTTGATCTTGCTGTTAGCCCAATTAGTATCAGCTGTCATGTGTATAGACGTGGGCGTTGTTGATGCTAGCAGATTAAGCTACAAAGTGACAGATTTCCTCCGTCAACATCAAACAAGATTTCGACTTGAGTGCACTAAGGTTTGAAACTGTTCTCTGCCAGGCTGATCTGCTGAAATAGAATTTACTTGAGACGTCGATCCCGGCACTGTCCACTGCTGATTAAGAATCCGTGTTTCTGGATCATTTCAGTTGACTCCACAATGCCAAATGATTAAGGAGAACCAATCGACAAATTTGTCATGACAGTGTGTTTATTCTATTGGGAACAATGAGCCTACTTAGGCGAAGGTACACCAATGTTGTGTATAACTATCGTACTGATGAAACGCAGCTTTTAATGCTATCTAGATACGATTTTTAATATGTCGTTTAATTGCGTTAGGTTAGAGAGTGGGAGTTGATGAATTCATACTAGATGTCTAACTAACGATTGCTACAACTATGGAAGTACTGAACGCTGACCAGAAGGATGCTTCGCCATGGACTAATTTTTTATCGGACATGCAATCTACCAATATTTCCAAATCAAAAGATTGCAAACTAACCTTAAGCATTGTCTGCTTTTTATTTTTGTAAAAGAAAAGCAAAATTTTACTTCCAAAACTAGTTCTCTTTGTTTCTGTGATTGGAGTTTGATTGGGTTATTCCATTGCTATTGCAGCCCGCCAGCGCAATACAACGGAATCCCCCATTGACGCCACTGGCGACAAACAAAACATGCAATTGAGACCAAATACAGGAGATTCAGACGACGCAATAAAAATACATCACGAACAGATCGGCTTCATGTTGCAAATGTACATACCGCTTATTTTGTTAATAATATGAATGTACTTTAATTTACAATTTTAAATATAATTTGTCAAACTTTGCGGTACCCCTCGTACTGATAAAACCAAATATTTAACCACTGTTTCCCTTATGAATAAAATTCCGTTGACTAAACAGCGGGCATACATATGTTTGCCTGACATACTTTAACATTAACAATATAGATTTATTTTTCCTTCCTTTTCTGATCTTTCAAGTGTACCACGTGTACGCTGGCGATACAATTGTTTTCATACTGATGCAGTTAAAAGTTGCGAGCATTGACCAATCTTTCACGTCAAAATAACTTTAATACAGCAAAATCTGATAAAACTACTGTAGTTTACAATATGAACAGATGATTGCGCTGAAACCATTTGTCTAACAAACCGTTGTTCCCGAGTGTTCTTTTTCAGAGACAGTTCTATGGTGATCTGGACAAAACGTAGGAGAATGGGTGTGAGCTTAGTTGAAAGGTAAGTTTGTATACGCTTAAGACGACTGCCCAACGTGATAGAAGTACAGGCAGTTTCTTAGATCGATTATTCATACATTTTCAGTAATTGTGGTCGTACATTTAACAGGTAATTGGTAATCTTTCTTCGGTCAATAACAGACCAGATGTGGAGCTCTTCGAAGAAGTAAATCAGAGCGAGTCTCCGCCGGCAGGCCAAATTACACATGTGCTAGATATGTACTCAGCCAAATACAATTTGTCGGAGATTACAACCTCATAAGGACTCTTCACTGATTTCAGAAACGTGCTTCGCTCTATTTGCTTGTTAGCTCGATGGTGGCTAGTGACATGAGATAACTAGTCATCAAATCCACCTGAGTGCACAGTCTTTTATATGCTGAGGAACGCAATCCTCATTTGAATCTGTGAAATGTGATTGTTGTTTGTGATATATAAAACAGTAACTCCGTTGTACATTCTGATCAATCAAGATAAGATAAGATGAATGCAATTTTAAGGTACAAGGTAAAGCCGATCCTTTTGTGACGTCTTGAAAAGCTAAACGTAAAACTATTTGACCCCCCCCCCCCCACAAAAAAAAAAAAAAAAAAAAACTAAACAAAACAAAACAAACCAAACAAAACAATGACATCAATATTCAGTCAAATCTTGGTAGAGATCTTAGACGGCTATTGAAGATTTGCTCGGCAAGTTCCATTCCTTCCTACTCAATGTGTCTCCTGATAAAAATTGTATTTTTGTCATAACTTTGCTATATGGGAACTTTGAATGATATATATAGCTAAGTTGTTTTTGTTTTACTGTGTTCGCTGTATTGTTTTTAGTAAAATGGATGCATAATATAATATAATATAATCAAGCTTACTTTCCCTTTATTATTAAATATTGTTTTGTTTCAGGCAATGAATTTCTGATTGATCTAATTATTGCTCACCTTAACAAACACGGAAAAACTGTTGTTATGATTATGTGTTCTTTTGCCAATTAATTCTTTCATGAATGTCGTATGAGAAACTTATTTCCTTTCAAATAAACCATTTGACTATAGGATACCACATTTGCCTAGGGCAGGCGAAGGCAAATAGTTGACACAGATAACGCTCACTCAATTATTAATTAAAAACCTGGAAAACGCTTTTGGCAGAATTATCTTACATGACAAGAACTAGTTTAAATAATTACATTCTTGGGAGATGTGGGCTGCCAATTATAACAGAGGGAATCAAGAATACCTAAGTTGGACCAAGAGCATGTTTCTTTTAATAATTTGCCTTGTTAGGCAATTACAAATTTGTAATTAGCTCAAGTATGTTAACCTGTAAGAATAATACGATTATAAAAGACCACAAAATACTATGAATTATGTTTGCGTCTTTAAGAAACAGAATATTAACAGTTTTTCCGTAATTTTGGTGTGGCATTTTCTTAGTTTTGAACAGATTCTAGTTCAGACAATTTTGCAGGTTGAAACCCCTTCTGGAACAAACCCGCCGTTAATTACTGCTTCCGATTCGGTGTCTAACTGAGTCCTGCGAGACAGATCCCAGTTAGGTTTCAACCTGCGAAATTTTCGCAATAACAATCTGTTGAAAACTAAGGAAGTGTGTTATCCCAAAATAACACAAACGTTTAAAACACTAACGAAAAATCTCTCCGGTTTGACTTCTAATTTGGGATTAAGTCTATTGAGCCTCGATGCCAATATTTTACTGTTCATTCATTTTTAATTATCGCCATTGACACTGTCCACATAGCTATTAAGTTAGTTGGAGAATTTAGTGCAACCAACACCGGGGTTTCCAGTTATGACGTTACGACAACACAGTGACCTACCTTTGCTACATAACGTTATCGCTTTACCGCAAGGGAGGGCTAGTCCATGATTTGTAATATGGGTGTTATAGGAAATATTTTAAATAAACACGTAAACGTTCATAACACTATTGGAATTTCCTTTTCCCATAACTGAAAATATAATTGTTTGCAACAATTTCAATTTTTAATATTTTCCTGAAATAAACAACCTGCCATGTTAAAGTATGGACAGGCTGCTATACCATGCCATAAAGTGGCAATGTCATTACGGAAAGGGACATCACTCTGTTGTCGTAACGACATTACTTAAAACCTCCGTATTAATCGTATGCATGTTTTCCTCAAAGCAATATATTACCAGGTATTTTATATTGATTAGTAATGCATGTTGAATCAGAAAAAGTGTAGTAGTCTATCAGTGTATCGGGTTCATTAAGTATGACAGTGAGCCTACATTGATATAGATAACAATTTATACAGCTGTAAAGTGTTATCAATTAATTTGGACCCACAAGAGAAATTACACGTATAAAATATTTAAACCGCCACTGTGATAGGAGACAGGTCTGATATTGCCATGCAATCTATGTGTGTAAAACTACCTTAATCTTTAATGAAACATGTCGAATATGTAGAATGCAGTTAAGCGACTCTTGGAGCAATACACCAGCCACAGAATAAAAATCGTTAATAATGCAGCTTACAATTACAAAGATAAACTATGCTGTATGCTCTAGATCGATTAACTGCAGGAATCGGGGCTCGTGGTTTACTGATATTTTGCTAGCGATAGAGGTTTTCGATTTTGCAGTATCAACGCTTAGAACAGTGCACTCGTTTAAATGAAATATAGCCGATAAAAAGCCGTTAACACCAACAAGAGAATTTTTAAAAGACTTACAAAAGCCTGATGGGAGTTTGCGTCATGTACAAAACAAGCAAAAACTGAGGTTTGAAAGACAGCCTTTATCGACAAACACGTACCTCCACTTTCTCGATGAACCTGTTGCGTTATCGTCGATGACAAAAACGTCGAAGTATTTTTAATAGACGGCGAATAACACCACAGAGTTCAGTTCTGCTAGGGGTTTAAGTTAAAGGCATCATGTCTTATTTAAAAACCAAACGCAGAACAAACGTGTAATAGGGTAAAAGGACTAAGCGGTTTGAATACTTAATTCGGGCTTCATTGTAAATTCGATGTCTGCAAGAAGTCTTAATTTTTTCTCTCACGGATTGGGTTTCTAGCTTGAACTGCCAAGCACATTGTGTCGATCCAAGGCGAGTGTCCACAGGGGATACTTTTGCATACACTGATAATCAAATAAAACTATTGTTCATCAAGAGTGTTCTACGCAGATACGTGGGCCTTAACTTGCCGTGTAGGATTTTAATATCTGACTTGTCAATTGAATTAAGAACGATTGATTTCAGGGGCTTCCTATTGAATATGTTATGAACGAGATGTGCCTTTAGCACCAGAGTGGGCTGTTTTACGGATGGATGAACCATTGGTTCGTCGCCTCTCCAAGGACTTGGCATTGTTATATACCACAATGATTTACATATAAGCTAGTCTATTGAGACCCGGTAATATTGAAATACGGACCTCTGATGAGAGGACTCGGAACAACAGCGCACTTAAATTTGGCGTAGTCAACCAAGGCTTGCTCTATTATGGGTTGTTCATTCACAATACTGTTTTAGCTAGTCTGATCTTGTGACAAACCAGCTAGGTGAAAGGGGAACATCCACTGGAATACATTGACCCCTTTCCATTTCCTGGTAGTACAGCATCCTGTGGTATTTCTTATCTCAAATCGGTTAAGTTTATTTAAATTACTCCTCTGTTCAATTGCAGATGTCTGATGTTCTTATGGATGTGTTGACTTAACCGTTGATGGAACATACATGTACATCTAGGTTATATTGATATCATATTCCAATGTTTTTTTAATGGTTGATACAAGATAAATCGTTTTAAGGTTACCATATCTGTCCTAATTACATATTGCGTAAATTGTTTAAATATTCGCTACCATTCACAACAACTGGAAATGTGTGTTCAAGGTAGCAATGTTCTTATTTTTTAATCAACTTTTTTTTAATAGAAAATCTACATTTGAACCGAAAATTACAGGTGCAATTATACTTTGTGTTTTTGTTGTATCTTATCAGTGGTTGTTAAAATTCTCCGACATTGTTTACGACTGCAAACAGACGTAAAACGACCATTAAACCCAGAATTGCATTACAAATATGCGTCAGCAGATATATAAAAAAAACACAGCATCAACGATAATCTTGAATAAGACGGTTCCATTTGGTTCTGTTCTGTGAGGCTTTCATTATCCTAAAAATCAATAGGATGCTTACTGAACACCTCAAGAAACAGAATGATGTATTTCTCAAACGGTCCCTATGTTCCCGGTGTGTAACAGAAACCCTCAGACAGATTACGCTGCAGTGTTCTCGCGAGGCGACACTCTACTTACAAGAGTCTTAATTAACAGCCCTTCCAAGGATATGATATTTGCTAAGATACTTATATAAATGCCCGGAAAGTTAATAGGGCTCAAATTCTATAACACGGTCAACTTAGCATCTGCTTCGATATCGATTGATGTCAAGTAAGTTATTGACAACAAACGCGACTGACTATTATCCCCAAACCTTTTGACAAAGCCAGAAAAGCCACACTATATTTAAGGGTTCAATCAAATCCATCTTCATATTCAAGCGAAATTAAGTAATTTGGATTAGATGCTTAAGGGGCATTCTTACAGTACTATTTGTAGTTGCCATTTAAGGGATTTTCCTTTTTACATCATTTTGATAGGACGATAAAAAGGTACGAAACAGTCAACCAATCAAAACTCCGCAAATAAAGGGGATTCCCTGACATTGTTGCTACGTTTCTCCCAGTAGGAATGAACTTTTATCCTTATTTGCGATCCCTCTGGCTGACCATAGTATGTTTAAAGAATAGACATACTGAATTACTTAGCACTGGAGGAATATAAATTGTCCACCATCAAAACACTTAACATCTTATGGTTAGTAAGGGTGGCAATTCCAGTTGGATACACAGCCGTCATATAAGTGAAATGCCCTTAGACACGGCGTTAAACACAATTCGATCAATCGGTTTTTATAAAGTTCCTATTAAATATAGTTTCTGGATAATGTTGTTTGATGATTTTTAACGCTGATGATAAAAAGCAGTCGGGTTTGTTGAAACTCTTGATGGTAACTATATAAGTATCAATTGGCCGTCTGTTTGTTGGATTCCAGTTTAACGCCATACTTAAGTTAATTTCACTCACTTATCGGCGGGCCACCACAATGTCTGAAGGAAACCCCCGTCGACAAGACTGGTTTCAAAAATCCTTAAAAAGCAAAACAGGACAAAAACAGGACAATCGCAGGAAGCAATAGGACGTCGTCACAAGCATATCGGCTTCAAGTTGCCCATTTTGCCTCAAGAGCACTAGGGCAACAGGAATCATCCTCTTAACCCTCCACAAGTACCGATTGAAGAAATGCATGTTGTTGTCAGGTGACTTTAATCACGTGACGATTGTAAAACTTAAAATAAAAATTATCAGTTTCTAAAAACTCCTGGTGGTATATACATACAGCCTTAATTGAAACACAGGTAGTGAAATCCATTTACTCTATTTGTGAATAAATATTGTGGTTATTTATACAGACATTAATAACCTAATGCAACAAATGCATTCTTAACGGTCGAGTAAACGTTTCTGTCGGGATCAATCCAATTGATTAGACATGACACTAAGTATCAAAAGCATCATGTTTGTATTGAACCGCTTTACGATAACGACTCTTGAATGAGATCCGCTGAAGTAGAAATGTATTATTGTTTAAAAACAAGCTCTCTAAAAAAAAAACAGCCGGTGTACATCAATACGAGAATGTACCACCCTACGGAAATGCCCACTGGGTGAATTATTTAGGTTCCTTTTTTGGAAAATGAATTGACCTTTTCCTCTTCGGGTGATTTTATCGCATTTAATCAGTGGAAAACTTTACAAAAGAGTTAATTCCTGACTAGCCACATATGGTTTATGGACATGATAGTACAAAGAGGTCGGTCATTAACACTTACTCGGGATCAGCGCCCGTGACTTTCGCGGGTCACCCACAGATAAAGACTAACATCATCTTACATAGGACACTTCCAAGACAGCCGTTTCGCAAGACCCTCTCTCTCGCAAGACTACCACAAAAGCTAAATATTCTGTACAAAAAGACATACAACATACTTTTGACAAACTGAAGTAAATTCATATTTCATCAAAAAAACTGTGCTTATCTCAAGGGTTTATGTATAAGCTTACCATATGAACACACTGGCATTCCTCAAAGCGCTGAACAGTGTCGACTACCTTCAATATTATGGATTTATTAACTTACACCATTTGTTTTGTGATTTTTGAAGGACATTTAGAAGTTGATTTACTAATACAGCAAAACGCTATATATGGATTGCAACTTATTGTGTATTTTTGACGCATCGTTACAATGTCTAATCTGACATCGTTCTCAAGTTGATCAAAGGGTTGTAAACTTGAATTTTTTTAATATGACAAAACGCTCGATATGGAAGGCAACTTCTAGTGTATTTTTGACCCAACGGTACTATGTCTATTCTGACATCGTTCTCAGGCTTATAAAAGGGTTGCGAACTTGTAGTACATTTTTTTTTTTATGTGTTTACAATTTTTTGTGACCGAATAAAAATCGTGGTAGGTATTCTTCAAAATATTTGGTCGTGTCTCCAGTAACATCATTTATAAAACTTTTTTAATTATTGTCTTTACGTTCCCAATGTTTTCTTGAGTCCTATATAATTACCTTTTTGTGTTCATCGTGTATACATATTACCGTAAAGTGACTGGAACCGACCAAACAATACAACCTCGCATTTTCGAGAGAGAGTAGTGGATGAAAACTTTGTGTAAACCACTGAAGATTGGAAAAGATAGAAACCTCTGCTAGTTATAGAAGTATCCCATCTATCCTGCTTTAAATAAACAACATGGCATTGACCATAGAATCGTAAGTATGTTTTCCTCAAAGCCATATATTACCGGGTATTTGATATTGATTAGTAATGCATGTTGAATCAGAAAAGTGTAGTAGTCTATCAGTGCATCGGGTGCATGAGGTATGACAGCGAGGCCACACTGATATAGATAACAGTTTATACAGCTGTAAAGTGTTCTCAATTAATTTGGATCGACAAGAGAAATTACACGTTTAAAATATTTAAACCGCCACTGTGATAGGGGACAGGTCTGATATTGCCATGCAATCTATGTGTGTAAAACTACCTAAATCTTTAATGAAACATGTCGAATAAATAGAATGCAGTAAAGCGACTCTTGGAGCTTACCCCCAGTCATGGAACAGAAATATTTAATAATGCAGCTTACAATTACAAAGATAAACTATGCTGTATTTTCTGGGTCGATTAACTGCAGGAATCGGGACCCGTGGTTTACTGATATTTTGCTAGTGATAGAGGTTTTCGATTTTGCAGTATCAAGGCTTAAAACAGAGCAGTCGTTTAAATGAAATATAGCCTAGAAAAGCCGTCAACACCAATAATTTTATTATTAAAAGAGTTACAAAAGCCTGATGGGAATTTGCGTCATGTATAGAACCAGCAAAAACTGAGGTTTGAAAGACATCCTTAATCGACAAACACGCACCTCCACTTTCTCGGTTAACCTGTTGCGTTATTGTCGATGAAAAAAAAAAAACGCTGAAGAATTTTTGATAGACGGCGAATAACACCACAGAGTTCAGTTCTGCTGGGGGTTTCTGTTAAAGGCATCATTTCTTATTTAAAAAACAAATGCAGAACAAACGTGTTATAGGGTAAATCGACTAAGCGGTTTGAATACTTAATTCGGGCTTCATTGTAAATTTGATGTCTGAGAGAAGTCTGATTTTTTTCTCTCACGGAATGGGTTTCTAGCTTGAACTGCCAAGCACATTGAGTTGATCCAAGGCGAGTGGCCACAGGGGATATTTTTCATACACTGATAATCAAATAAAACTATTGTTCATCAAGAGTGTTCTACACAAATATGTTGGCCTTAACTTGCCGTGTATGATTTTAATATCTGACTTGTCGATTGATTTGTTTGTTTGTTCGATTGGTGTTTAACGTCGTACTCAAGGGTATTTCACTTATATGACCACGGACACAAATATAGAACATCACAAACAAATTTGCTCCCCATTATCCTTTAGCTTTGCGAACACCAGGGCAACAGAAGGCAACCTCTGTTCTCGCCTCTTACGATCGACCGAGGAAGCTGAGGGAGTATTCTGCAGGGCCTTGGCCCACACGCTCACGCACAGGGCGACTTGAATTAAGAACGATTAATTGCAGATGCTTCCTACTGAATATGTTATGGCCGAGATGTGCCTTTAGCATTTCCTGTAAAGTGACAAGACCAGAGTGGGCTGTTTTGCGGATGGATGGACCGATCGTTTGTCGCCTCTCCAGAGACGGCATTGTTATATGCCACAATGATTTACATATAAACTAGTCTATTGAGACCCGGTAATATTGAAATACGGACCTCTGATGAGAGGACTCCGAACAACGGCGCACTTAAGTTTGGCGTAGTCAGCCAAGACTTGTTCTATTATGGCTTGTTCATTGACAATACTGTTTTAGAAAGTCTGCTCTTGTGACAAACCAGCTAGGTGAGACAGGAACATTGAGTAACCGCGTCTGAGCCACAGGGCAGATGAAATACATTGACCCATTTCCATGTTCTGGTAGTGCAGCATCCTGTGGTATTCCTTATCTCAAATCGGTTAAGTTTATTTAAATTACTCACCTGTTCCATTGCAGATGTCCGTTGTTCTTATGGATTTATTGATTAAACCGTTGATGGAACATACATCTAGGTTATGTTGATATCATATTCGAATGTTTTTTTATGGTTGATACAAGATAATTATTTTAAAGTTACCATATCTGTCCCGATAACATGTCGGTTATATTGTTTATATATTCGCCATCATTAACAAGTGCTGGAAACGTGTTTCCAATGTAGCAATGCTCTTATTTTTCAATTTACAGAGAATCTGGATTTGCACCGAAAATTGTAGGTGTAAATCTACCTTTTGTCCTATCTTTTTAGTGTTTGTCAAATTACACTTTGTTTACAACTACACTTACTGAATAAACAAGGAATAACAGAATTTTCGTTATTTTGGGATAACGCTTTCGTAGTTAGAACATATACCTGTTCAGAAAATGTTGTAGGTACAGTGCCTAACTCAGAGGGTCGAGGGTTCGATTCCCGGACGGGTTTCAACCTACAAAATTTTCTGAACAGGTATATGTTCTAACTAAGAAAGTGTTATCTCAAAATAACGAAAATTCGGTTATTTCTTGTTTATTCAGTAAGTGTAGTTGTAAACAAAGTGCGAACAAATATAAAGGGACCATTATAACCAGTATTGCCTTCAAAATATACGTCAGATAATATATATACAAAATACGGCATCAACGATAATCTTGAATAAGACGGTTCCCTTTGTCTCTGTTCTGTGAGGCCTTCATTATCCAAAAAATCAATTGTTGTACGCCGTATGGTTACTGAAACACCCCAAGAAACAGAATGTTGTATTTCCCAAATGGTCCCTATGTTCCCACTGTGTAACAAAAGTGCTCAGACAGATTGCGCTGCAGTGTTCTCGTGAGGCAGGTCTCTACTTACAGGAGTTCTTAATTAACAGCCAGTCCAAGGATATAATATTCTATAAAATAGTTATATACATGCCCGAAATGGAAAAGGGCTCAGATTCTATAACACGCATCAATTGATGCCAAGTAAAGTTATTGACAACAAACGCGACTGACTATTATCCCAAAACCTTTTGAATCTATAGCGGATACCTATATCTAAGGTGGACCCAATATTCAACGATTGTCCAGTAGACGGTCTATAGCATAAGTAGAGTGGAAACTAACTTAATCAATTAATGAGTGGAAACATCTCTTCTGGTATATACATTAACCGGAAAGATTGAACTTTTAAGACAACTGCCCTATGGCTAAGGGCAGTGTGTTTGACAACTTGCAATGCTGCCTTTATTTAGCACCAGAGGAAAAATTACTTTCCAACATAATGGAAACGCTTCACATCTTTATTCTGCTAGTGTCAATTCTTGTTGAACTACAACGCCTCAAATTTTATGAAATACCTTTTAAGTATGACGTTAAACCCCAATCAAACGAATTTATTCGAATTCGAATGATTTATTTATCACGTTAATCATATTGTATACCTTAAATAGACTTTTACGAGCTCTATCGGCTACACTGTAATAGATCACTGGGAGTCGTGTCGATCGTGCGATGATAATGGTTGTTTAGTGTTAGAGGTCCGTACATCAATGAACACTTGAACAGTGGGAGCTGTCTCATGATGTTGTATTGGCTGCTCCCAGATAGTGCTCCTGGGTCGGGCGATCTATCCTCTCACGCAACATTATTTGTTAAGACTGGGTTATTGGTAAACTATTTCCCACATCAATTCAGATCTATCCCGTCGCAGAATGTTATTTGCCAATAGCCGGTTATTGCTCGGAAGTTCAATGCTCTCACATCATCGATAAAATGTTAAATTTCAATAGTCTCGGTGGCTGTCTTATGTTATGATTTTGTCGAACTAGCGTCAGTCAGTTAGTGAATATGTAAGCACTAGTATGACATTGATTAACGGGTTATTACTTTGAATAGCGGGTAATAAATTTCGTGTAACCAGGAACTATTCTGATTCGTTGTAATTCTAGTTAAGGAAAATATGTTTTTGTCTTTCTGTTTATTGAAGTATTGATTACTCAATTAGAACAAATAAGGAATTGATCCGATATTGAAAAAAGGAATACTACGACAATTGAGATATTCAGACATTATAAGGAGAAAACATGGCTGTGTCAGATCCCTTAATAGCAAGCATTATTCCGATCGTCTAAATTCTCACGTCCACGCAGGTAGGTTTTTTTTTTTGTATTGTTTTATTCTAGCCGATTGCTGGGGTAAAACTTACTATTGCCCTTGTGCTATCAGAGCTAATGGGCAACACGAAGCTGACCTGTTTGTAAAGTCTTTATACTATGTCCTATATTCGTCCTCTGTTGTATTGTTGTGGTAACTGTTGTTGTCATTGGCGCCGATGGTCGTTCCATTCCACCATTGGTCTTGTGAGTCAAACGACCTTCAGTAGAGCGTTTAGCCCCTATACAACTAACACAAATAGATGAATTATTAATATGGCCAGGTTATCAGCAGATGTGAGATCACTCTATTTCGAATGAAGGAAACCCATAGTATGTTCGAATCTAACACGGAATTTGAAAGACCACTGGGAATATGTCATTTATATAACAAACCAGACGGCGATTTCCGATACCGCTCTTATCGGCAAAGACTTTTTCCATTAATTGCGTTGGACCGACAGAAACAACAGCGATGCATTATTTCTGACATACACCAGAAGAAAAAAAAAATGTTTTGTTGGTGATTTGCAGGCCTGCTTCTCTGAAAGGTTTTTTGTCATTGGTCATTTATGTGTTCAATAGCTTAACCATATTGTCCATGTGCCTATTGAAGTCGTCTACAGGGAAGTAAGAAATGTTGGACACTTTCTTCAACAAGGCACAATTCACACATATGCAGATGGTTATATTAAAAAAAAACAAAAAAAAAACCCCTCACAAATAACCTTTATTTCTAAGAGTGTATGACGTGTACAATTGAGATATTCCAGCAGTATATGGAGAAAGCAGGGCTGTATCAGACCCCTAAACACCAAGCATTTTTCTGATCGTCTAAATTCTCACGCCAACGCATATAACTTCTTTTGGTATTATTCCAGCGGATGGTTGGGATAAAGCTGATCGTTGCTGTTGTGCTTTCAGAGCTAAGAGGCAACAAGAAGCTGACCTGTTTGTGAAGTTTTTGTACAATGTCTTATATTCGTTCTCTGTTGTATTGTAGTTGTTATGCTGATTGTCAGCGGCGTCGAGAGTCGTTCCATTCCCCGCAGCGGATGTGAAAGATCGCCCTATTTCTAATGAAGGAAACCCGTAATATGTTTGAATCTAACACGGAATTACGAAGGCCACTGAGAATATATTGATTTACAAACCAGACGGCGATTTCCGACACCGCTCTTATCGGCAAACCCTTTCTCCATTAATTACGTTGGACCTACACAACTAACAGCGATGCATTATTTCTGACATACATAAAAAAAAAAATACAAATCTTGCATGTTGGTGATTTGTAGGTCTGGTTCTCTGAAAGGTTTATTGTCATTGGTCATTAATGCGTTT
>JARFOD010106180.1:0-15954 GCA_031763545.1 Mopalia muscosa
GGGGTAAAGGGTACAGGGGGAGGGGGGGACTGACACAACACAATTAGCAAGGGCCCGGGACGCATAGGCAAAGGAAGCTTATGAAAATCTAGCAAGCACCTTGGACGGACCAGAAACCAGAAAAACAACGGCAAACCGCGAAATGTTTCAAACATACCATTGGCAGTTGCTGCTGCTTCCGCCACTTTATTCTCCACGGTATTGGAGATGTCTGTTTGGTTTGGTTGGTCATCTTTATCCTCTGTACCTCCACAGACCTCAGTCACCTTCAGGATAATCATAAGGAAATACTGGGTCAATCGTTGGTTGTTTTTGTTAACAAGATTCCCATCAACTAAGCAATGGTAACTTTGTAAGTTGCATCTTCTATATAATTTCAACTGTTATCAATCCCCCAACAAACCACCAGAAGGGAAGATTTTTAACACTTAGTTAGTCCACATTATTTTTTTCTCTTTCACTGGTGAAACCAGCCAAAATTTTGATGTGATTCTGTAAAGATATTGGTATCTGGCTGGAATCACATTACCGATGTTTTGCCGCTGGCATGTGATAACAGTGATAGATAACGTGAAGGCCTTATGCTCGTCGATTTGAGCTTGGGCCAATATAGGAACTACCGCCCAACACATGCCATGTACTACTGTGCTTATCCACTTTCATTTCATAATCTTTTGTTTTCTTCGATAAGGTAAGTGGCATATTTTGAAGGTTGGTCAACATAACGATTCCCTATGTTATGATCGCATGACAGAATAATGAAACAAAAAACGTTAGTGCGCCAGGTTTTACACGACAATGTACAGATTGGTCTGTCTTTCGTCTTGTATACGTCTCTTGACGTTCTCGTAAAACATTTTTCAGATACTCGAACTAATAAAATAGGCACTATTGGTATCATACCAAAGTTTGTTGTCTGACCATGTTGAAAAGTAGAGATCCCGCGACCGTGGCTTCGAGGTATGCGTCTGTTTGGAACCGCTTCGGTCACCACCTAATTTTGGGCCCACGGCCGTGGATTAGCGGTTAGCGGGTGCGTTTACTAATCCCACTTCGATATACTGTTTGCAGGTTAAGTCCCTCTGTCGACCATCAGGCACATGGGCGAGTCACACGATGTGGCTTCGGCAATCGCAGGACAATTTTTTCTAAGTTTTCTCCAGATTTTCCATCGTTATTGGCAAGGAGCACTTGTGAAGTGGACAATCTATAGCCATATAAGTGAAATACACTTATACGACGTTAACCACCAATCGAACAAACAAACAAACACTTCGATATAGGCCTACCGCTCACTGGACCGAGGTCGTCTGTCAGGTATATGAGTGAGTCTCACGAAGTGGCTCCAACAATCACGGGGTGTTTTTTACGAGGTTTCCTCGCTGTTTTCCATCGTAACTAGGCAAGGAACAGTGTAAAGGTGATACTCAATCGTCATATAAGCGAAATGCCCTTGAGTATGACGTTAAACCCCAATCAAACAAACAAACTAGCAAAGTAAAAGAAGATTTTGATATCCATGATACCCTAATATTCAATCGTATTTGAGACTATGCTATGATACATTCTAAAAAGTAAGTGGAATTTTCGACTTAAATCGTCTCAAATGTCAATCGTTTTGGTTCCTTATAGTTTAAGGTTTCCTTAAAGTAAAATCATTTGCAATACAATTACCTGTAAATTAGTTGGTGATTCCTTTCTCGATTGTCCAATATTTCCAACAATTTCCAGTGACGACTTTGAATTGCTAAGCTTAGTTCCAGACGATCTCCTGTGAGCAGACGACACGGCTTTAACAATCTTTGGCGCTCGAATCGTGCGATTCTTTGGTGACCTGTTGAATATTGTCTTCGGATTGTCGTCTGCTTTGAATTGAGGACTGACCGGAGGATGAAGTTTGTGTACAGTGTCTGGCTGCAATAACGTCTCACATTTCTGTTCTTTTTCCATACTTTTTCGCGGCGATTTGTTTTCAACCAAGAAATGTTCATCGCCATTCTTTGAAGCTCTACTGGGTTTCGCTTCACCAACAACCCTTTTCCCTTCATCTTTATGATTTTGGAAATCATCCTTTAAGGCAGGGTTGAACTCTTGGAATTTGATTGCTGTACACTGTTGATTAGGGAAATCCGGTCGTGCCCCTTTTGTAGTATCCTGTACCAATACCTCATTTTCCAGTGACATAGATCTAATGTTCTTGGAAACATCGGAAACCTTACGATTCCCTTTCTCAGGCTAAAATTTGGAAAAAAATGATGATCTGCTTTTAAAAAAATCTCAGCACCGATTTTGAAGAGAAATAAGAATGATATTACTACTAATAATTAATTGTTCTTTTTGGTATTTGTATGAAAACTGACCTGTGTTGGTTGAACCTGTAACACCACGGATTTCTCTACTTTATGTCCTGCCCAGACACGACCCTCAGAGTCTGTCTTAGCGATAGTTTCATGAGTATCTGAATCCAAGGAAATAAAATAAACTAAACCAATCACACGTTCTTTTTGATTGCGTATTCGTCTTTGTAACTAGCAGCCATTCGTTCAGTTTATATTCGAGCCATTAATTTAGCCCGGACGGATTTGTTGACCGTAATAAGACAAGGAGCAGTGTGAAGTGGACATCCGTCTTCATATAAGTGAAATACCTTTGAGTACGACGTTAAACCCACTCAAACAAATAAATGAACCATGCATCAAATTCGTGTTCCACATAAGCACATATACCTCGGTGTGCACAAAGTTTGTGTTTTCCACACATGCATTCAGTCTCTGATAGCTTCGGTTACAACTAAGTGTGCGTTCCACATGCTCATAAATTCTTGCAGCATTTTGTTGGCTGTCGCCACTTCAGTGGTCATTTAGTTTGTTTTCCACGCACACGCTCAGTGTTGGACAACTCCGTGGTAAATTTATAATGTAACATTATTTTAATGATGACAAATAGATACTTGAGTGGTGCAAGTCCATCACACGCAAGACCTCGAATACACTTCAGTTTTGCTTTCTTTTAAGAAACCATACTTTTCTATTACGCCATATTCTATTACGCGAAAACTAAAGAAATATTACCTTTGGATCCCTGTAATCCATCCACCCATTCCCATGCAACGGTTGTCTGTGGGTTAAAACAATATAAATATATTAGTTTTCACGATTGGACAATTTTGTGTTGATTGTGTAGTACAAATTCTTAAAGAATTAGTTTTTACTCTATAAGGAAAGAAGTTATATATAGTTGATACTACATCGACTGGGAGACAGTTTGATACGACTGGGCCACAGGTTGACAATAGATCGACTAGGTCACAGGTTGACACTAGATCGACTGAGCCACGGGTTGACACTAGATCGACTGGGCCACAGGTTGACATAAGATCGACTGGGTCACAGGTTGACACTACATTGACTGGGTCACAAAGTCACAGGTTGACACTAGATCGACTAGCTAGGTCACAAGTTGACACTAGATCGACTGAGCCACGGGTTGACACTAGATCGACTGGGCCACGGGTTGACATTAGATCGACTGGGTCACAAGTTGACACTACATCGACCCAGTCACATGTTGACACTAGATCAACTGGGCCACAGGTTGACACTAGATCGGCTAGGCCACAGTTTGAAACTAGATCGACTAGGTCACAGGTTGACACTACATCAACTAGGTCACAGGTTGACACTAGATCGACTAGGTCACAGGTTGACACTAGATCGACTAAGTCACAGGTTGAAACTACATCAACTAGGTTACAGGTTGATACTAGATCGACTGGGTCACAGGTTGACACTAGATCGACTGGGTCACTCACATGTTGACACTAGATCGACTGGGTCACAGGTTGACACTAGATCGACTAAGTCACAGGTTGACACTACACTGACTGGGGTACAAAGTCACAGATTGACACTAGATAGACAAAGTCACAGGTTGACACTATATCCACTGAGTTATATGTGCAAACAACATAAACTGATCCCCATTCTTCACTGCATCGACTGACCCACATGCTACACTACATCGACTTACCCATTTTCTACACTATATCGTCTGACCCACAAGCTTCACTACATATGGATTACAATCGGCCTAATAATAATATTCGAAATGTAAGCTGGATGCTACCTACTGTGCTTAGCCTTCGGGGTATTACGACCATCTATTGGATTGGTACTGTACGCTAAGCTTAAAAAAGCTTAGCGTACAGTACCAATACTTTACTCACTTAGCTTGGCGTACAGGACCAGTACTATTCACTTAGCTTGATGTACAAACCAATCCTCTTACCTTAGCATTCAGGATCAGTACTGCCCACTTTGTCGTACCGGTACAGGATTAGATCCATCCATTAAGATTGTCGTACAGGACCAGCTCTATCCACTTAGATTCGCATTCAAGACCATTACTATCCACTTAGCTTGGCGAATAGGACCAGTACCATCCACTTAGCTTGGCGAATAGGACCAGAACTATCCACTTAGCTTGTCGAACAGGACCAGTACCATCCACTTAGCTTGGCGAATAGGACCAGTACCATCTACTTAGCTTGGCGAATAGGACCAGTACCATCCACTTAGCTTGGCATTCAGGACCAGTTCTATCCACTTAGCTTGGCGAACAGGATCATTACTATCCACTTAGCTTGGCATTTAGGATCAGTACTATTCACTTAGCTTGGCAAAAAGGATCATTACTATCCACTTAGCTTGACATTCAGGACCAGTACTATCCACTTAGCTTGGCGAACAGGACCAGTACTATCCACTTGGCTTGGCATTCAGGACCAGTACTATCCACTAAGCTTGGCATTCAGTACCAGTAGTATCCTCTTAGCTTGGCGAACAGGATCATTACTATCCACTTAGCTTGGCATTCAGTACCAGTACTATCCTCTTAGCTTGGCATTCAGTACCAGTACTATCCTCTTAGCTTGGCATTCAGTACCAGTACTATCCACTTAGCTTGTCGAACAGGAACATTACTATCCACTTAGTGTGGCATTCCGGACCAGTACTTTCTACTTTGCTTGGCATTCAGGACCAGTTCTATGCACTTAGCTTGGCAAACAGGATCTTTACTATCCACTTAGCTTGGCATTCAGGACCAGTTCTATCCACTCAGCTTGGCGAACAGGATCATTACTATCCACTTAGCTTGGCGAATAGGACAAGTACTATCCACTTAGCTTGGCATTCAGGACCAGTACTATCCACTTAGCTTTGCATTCAGGACCAGAACTATCCACTTAGCTTGTCGAACAGGACCAGTACTATCCACTTAGCTTGGCATTCAGGACCAATTATATCCACTTAGCTTGGCATTCAGGACCAGTACTATCCGCTTAGCTTGGCATTCAGGACCATTAATATTCACTTAGTTTGGGGAACAGGACCAGTTCTATCCACTAAGCTTGGCATTCAGGACCAATACTATCCACTTAGCTTGGCAAACAGGACCAGTACTATCCACTTACCTTGGCATTCAGGACCAGTACTATCCCCTTACCTTGGCATTCAGGACCAGTGCTATCCACTTAGCTTGGCATTCAGGACCAGTACTATCCACTTAGTTTGGCATTCAGGACCAGTACTATCCACTTAGCGTGGCGAACAGGGTCAGTTTTATCCACTAAGCTTGGCATTCAGGACCAATATTATCCACTTAGCTTAGCATTCAGGACCAGTACTATCCACTTAGCTTGGTGAACAGGATCATTACTATCCACTTAGCTTGGCATTCAGGACCATTACTATTCACTTAGCTTGGCGAACAGAAGCATTGCTATCCACTAGGCTTGGCATTCAGGACCAGTACTATCCACTTAGCTTGGCGAACAGGATCAGTACTATCCACTTAGCTTGACATTCAGGACCATTACTATTCACTTAGCTTGGTGAACTGGATCAGTACTATCCACTTAGCCTGGCGAACAGAACTAGAAATATCCACTATGCTTTGCATTCAGGACCAGTACTATCCACTTAGCTTGGCATTCAGGACAATTACTTTTCACTTAGCTTGGCGAACAGGATCAGTACTATCCACTTAGCTTGGCGAACAGGATCAGTACTATCCACTTAGCTTGGCATTCAGGGCAATTAATGCCAAACTATTCACTTAGTTTGGTGTACAGTACAAGTACTGCCCACTCAGCTTGGCGACAATTACTATTCACTTAGCTTGGCGTACAGGACCAGTACCCAGTACTATCCACTTAGCTTTGCGAACAGGATCAGTTCTATTCACTTAGTTTGGCGTACAGGACAAGTACTGCCCACTCAGCTTGGCGAACAGGACTAGTACTATCCACTTAGCTTGGCGAAAAGGACCAGTACTATCCACTTAGCTTGGCATTCAGGACCAGTACTATCCACTTACCTTGGCATTCAGGACCATTACTATTCACTTAGTTTGGGGAACAGAACCAGTGCTACCCACTTAGGTTGGCGTACAGGACCAGTACTATCCACTTAGCTTGGCGAACAGGATCAGTACTGTCCACTTAGCTTGGTGAACAGGACCAGTACTATCCACTTAGCTTTGCGAACACGATCAGTTCTATTCACTTAGTTTGGCAAACAGGACAAGTACTACCCACTCAGCTTGGCGTACAGGACTAGTACTATCCACTTAGCTTGCCCATTCAGCTTGGCGTACAGGACTTGTTCTATCCACTATGATTCGCATTTAGGACCAGTACTGTCTGCTAAGATTGGCGTACAGGACCAGTACTATATCCACTTAAGTTGGCGTACAGGACCAATAGTATCTACTAAGCTTAACGTACATGTATATTTTATGAAAGTGGTCCAGTGCTAGCCATTAAGCCAGGCTTACAGGACCAGTAGGCCTACATATAATAGAGTACCAATACTACCAACCAATCAGGTGGCGTGCACGGCCTACACCACACAGCGTAATGTAAAGGATCAATACTACAAAGAAGCATCACATCCAGGACCATTACTACTCACAAAGGCCAGTTAGTGGCAGTAGGTCTACTATCCATATGACTGAGTGTACCAATGAACAGCTGAATTGACAGACAGATCGCATTAATCACTTCACTTCATTTTAATTCACTTCATTTCACTCAACTCCTTCACTCAATCACTCAACTCATTCACTTCACTTCATTTCACTCATTCACTCTCTCAACGTCTCTTTTTCACTTTATTTCTTCACTTCACTTCACTTCACTCCACTCCTTTACTTCGTCACTTTACTCCACTTCACTCGTTCACTTCACTTAACCCAATTCTTCCACTCACTCCTTCCTCTCCACTCATTCACTTCACTCCTACACTTCACTTCGCTCTTTCCCCCTCACATTACTTCACTCGTTCACTTCACATCGTTTAACTCCGTCACTTCACTTCACTCAACTCCTTCATTCACTCACTCATTCCACTCCACTGATTCACTCACTCAACTCCTTCATTTTAGTCCTTGACTTCACTTCACTCCGTCACTTCATTTCACTTCACTCCTTCACTTCACTTCACTCCTTTGCTTCACTTTATCTCACTCCTTTATTTCACTTTACTTTACACACTCCACTCATTCACTCTCTCAACTCCTTCTCTTCTCTTTTTCACTTTATTTCTTCACATCACTCCTTCACTTCATTTAACTACTTCACTTCACTCAACTCCTTCACTTCACTCAACTCCTTCACTTTACTCAACTCCGTAACTTCACTTCACTCAATTCCTTCACTCACTCTTTCCACTCCATTCAAAATTTGACTCCTCTACTTCACTTCACTCACTCATTCACTAATTTTCATTCTTTCACTTTACTTCACTCGTTCACTTCACTTCATTTTAATCCTTCACTTCACTTCACTCTTCACTCACTCACTCACTCATTCCACTCCACTGATTCACTCAATCAACTCCTTCACTTTACTCCTTGACTTCACTTCACTCCTTCAATTCATTTCACTTCACTTCTTCCCTTCACTTCACTCCTTTGCTTCACTTTACTTCCCTCTTTTACTTCACTTTACTTAACCCTACCACTTCATTTCAGTCCTTCACTTCACTTTATTCAACTCCTTCACTGACTAACTTCACTCCTTCACTCCACACACCTCCACTCCACTTCCTCAACTCATTAATTAACTCCCTCAACTCTTTTACTTCACTTCTTCACTTCACTCCTTAACTTCACTTCACTTCAGTCAACTCCTTCACTTTACTTCACTCAACTCCTTCACCCACTCCACTCCACTCATTAACTCACTCAACTACTCACTTCGCATTTTCACTTCAATCAATTCCTTCATTTGACACTCAATCCACTCCACTCATTCACTCACACAACTCCCTTCACTTCATTTCACTTCATTTCACTTCACTCCTTCACTTCACTTCACTTCACTCCTTCACTTTACTTCACCCCTTCACTTCACTTGACTCAACTCTTTCACTCATTCACTTCCCTTCTTCACTCCCTCAACTCAATAACTCCTTCAACTCCTTTACTTTGCTTCACTTCAATTCACTCCTTCATCTCACTTCACTCAACTTCTTCACTTTACTCAACTCCTTCACACAGACACTCATATTTTTCGATTTACTTAACTCATTACCTTCACTCATATACTCAGCTCCTTCACTCATTCACTTTACTTCACTTCACTGTACTCCTGCACTTCACTTCTTCACTTCAATCAACTCCTTCACTTCACTTCACTCCTTTACTTCCCTTCTTTTACTTCTCTTCACTCCTTCACTTCAATTCACTTAACTTCATTCAACTCCTAAACTCACTTACTCAACTCTTGGATATCACTTCACTTCACTTCACTCCCTCACTTCATTTCAATCAACTCCTTCACTTTACTCAATTCCTTTACTCACTCACTCAAGTCCTTCACTTCACTTTACTCTTTCACTCACTCACACAACTCCTTCATTTCGCTTCACTTTGCTTCACTGAACTCCTCACTTCACTTCACTCAACGCTTTCACTTCACTTCAATGAACACCGTTACTTCACTTCACTCAACACCTTCCCCTCACATCACTCACACCTTCGTTTCACTTCACTCCTTCGATTCACTTCACTATTTCACTTCATTTAACTAACTTAACTCCACTTTACTTTACTTCACGTAACTTGACTCTTTCACTTCACTTCATTTTAATTCACTTCACTCTACTCCTTCACATAATCACTCAACTCCTTCACTTTCCTTCACTTTACTCACTTACTTCACTTCACTAAACACATTGACTCCAGTTCGCCTTCACCTCACTTTACTTATCTTCTTCATTTCACTTCACGTCGTCAATTCACTTTACTCCTTCAATTCTCTTTAATTCACTCCTTCATTTTACTTCACTTACTCATCTTATTCACTCACTCATTCACTTCACTCCTTCACTTCACTCTTAATTCGCCTTCACTTCACTTCTTAATTTCACTTCTTCACTTCACCCCTTCGCTTTACTTCACTCAACACACTCTCTGACTGAACTCTTTTCCTTTACTCACTCACTGAATCACTCAATTGATTCACTCACTCAATCATTTAACTCTTTCACTTCACTTCACTCCCTCGCTTCCCTTTATTCCTTCATTTCACCTCACCCCTTCACTTCCCTCCAACCCTTTACATCACTTCACTCCTTCACTTCACTTTATTCTATCACTTCAGTTCACTCCTTCACTCCAATTCACTTCACCTCACTTGACTTCCTTCTTTCACTTCACTTCACTCCTTCACTTCACTCCACTCCATCATTTTACTACCTCACTTACTTCATCCCTTCGCTTCAATCCTTCACTTCACTTTATTCTATCACTTCACTTCACTCCAATTCACATCATCTCACTTCACTGAACTCCTTCACTTCACTTCACCTACTTATTTCACTCCACTGCTTCACTTCACTTCATTCTTTCACTTTATCCCTTTTTTTACTCCTTCGCTTCACTTCACTTCATTCCTTAACTTTTCTTCACTTCATCCCTTTACTTCACTTCATCCCTTTACTTCAATTCACTTTACTTCATCCCTACACTTCACTTCACTCCTTCACTTCACTTCACTTTCCTTTCACTCTTTCACTCCAATTCACTTCACCTCACTTGACTTCATTCCTTCACTTTACTTCACTCCTTCACTTAACTTCACTCCCTCACTTTAATTCACTCCATCACTTTACTTTGCTCAATACACTCACTCGCTGAACTCCTTTACTTCACTTCATCCCTTTACTTCATTTCACTTCATCCCTTCACTTCACTTCACTTCATCCCTTCACTTCACTTCACTTCACTTTATTCTATCACTTCTTTTCACTCTCTCACTCCAATTCACTTCACCTCACTTGACCTTATTCCTCCACTTTACTTCACTCCTTCACTTCACTTCACTCTCTCACTTTACTGCACTCCATCACTTTACTTTGCTCCACACACACACTCACTGAACTCCTTTACTTCGCTTCATCCCTTTACTTCAGCTCACTTTACTTCCCTTCACTTTACTTCACTCCGTCACTTCACTTCACTCCTTCACTTCACCTCACCCCTTCACTTCGCCTCACTTCACTTCATTCTATAACTTCACTTCACTCCTTCACTTCACTTCATTCTTTCACTTCATCCCATTTTTTACTCCTTTGCTTCACTTCAGTTTACTCCTTCACTTTTCTTCACTTCATCCCTTTACTGCACTTCACTTTACTTTACTTCACTTCACTTTACTTCACTCCTCACTTCACTCCCTCACTTCACTTCACTCCTTCACTTCACTTCATTTCACTTCACTTCACTTCATTACCTCACTTCACTTCTCTTTTCTCCTTTACTTCACTTCACTTCACTTCTACAATTCACTTCACTCCTTCACTTCACTTTACTTCACTCCTTCGCATAACTTGACTTTACTTGACTTTACTTCACTTCTCTTCACTTCTTCACTTCCCTTTATGTACTCAAACACTCCCCAATCTCCTTCACTTCACTCAACTCTTTCACTCACTCACTCACTTCACTCCTTCACTTTACTTCACTTCACCCTCCAGTTCACTCTTTCACTTCTTCACTTCCCTTAACTTCACCCCTAAAGTTTACTTCACTTCATCAAGGCACTTCTTCACTTCACTTTACTCCTTTGTTTCACTTCACTATTTCACTTCACTTCACTCAACTCACTCACCTACTAACCGAACTCCTTCACTTCACTCACTCACTCATTTCTTTCACTTCACGTATTCAATCAATCAACTCTTTCATATCACTTTACTCCTTCGATTCGCTTCATTTCACTTCACTCCTTCACTTTACTTCACTTCATCCCTTCACCTCACTTTACTTCACTCCCTCACTTCACTTCTTCACTTCACTTCACTCCGTCACTTCACTTCACTTTTTTCCTCACTTCACTTCACTCCTTCACTTCACTTCATTCAACTCTTTCACCTCACTTCTACAATTCACTTCACTCCTTCACTTTACTTCACTTTAGTTCACTTTTCTTCACTTCTCCACTTCACTTCACGCACTTAATCACTCACTAATCTCCTTCATTTCACTTACTCAACTCTTCACTTCACTCACTTACTCACTCAACTTAATCACTCACTCACTCACTTCACTTTACTTCACTTCACTTAACTTTTTCACTTCACATCACCTCTTCAGTTCACTCCTTCACTCCCCTCAACTTCAACCCTTTACTTCACTTCACTCCATCAATTCACTTCTTCACTTCAATTCATTCCTTCATTTCACTTCTTCCTCATTCACTCACTCAACTGCTTTACTTCAACTTAATTACTCAACTCTTTCACTCCACTTTACTCCTTCGCTTCACCTCACTCCTTCACTTTACTTCAATTTACTTGCCTACTTCACTTCACTTCATTTATCACCTTCACCTCGCTTTACTTTTCTTCTTCACTTTACTCCTTCACTTCGCTTTACTTCACCTTCACTTCACTTCTACAATTGTCTTTTCTTCACTCCACGCCTTTTCACTCCAGTTCACTTCAGTCACTCACTTATCTGTTTCACTCCACTCACTCAAATCCTTCACTCACTCACTCACTTCACTCTTTCACTTTTCTTCACTTCACCTCACTTCAGTCACTCACTTATCTGTTTCACTCCACTCACTCAACTTCACTCATTCACTCACTCACTCACTTCACCCCTACACTTTACTTCACTTCATCAAGGCACTTCTTCACTCCACTTCATTCCTTCGCCTCACTTCACTCAATCACTCAACTATTTCACTTCACTTTACTCCCTCGCTTCACTTCATTTCACTCCTTCACTTTACTTCAATTCCTCTCTTCACTTCACTCTTTCACTTCACTCCTTCACTTCATTTCACTCCTTCACTTCATTTCACTCCGTCACTTCACTTCACTCCTTCACTTCACCTCACCCCTTAACGTCACTTTGCCTCACTCCTTCACTTCACTTTACTTTACTTCACTTTACTTCACTTTACTTCACTTAACTTCACTTTACTTCACTCCTCTTCACTTTACTTCACTTCACTACTTTACTCCCCTACACCTCCTTTCTTCACTTGACTTCTTCACTTCACTTCTTCACTTCCCTTAATTTCACCCTTACATTTAACTTCATTTCATCAAGGAACTTCTTCACCGGCTTCACTTCACTCCTTCGTTTTACTTCACTCTTTCACTTTACTGCACTCTACTCACTCACCCACTCACTGAACTCCTTCACTTCACTTCACTCACTCACTCAATTCTTTCACTTTACTCACGCACTCAATCACTCAACTCTTTCACTTCACTTTACTCCTTCACTTTATATCACTTAATCCCTTCACCTCACTTTAGTTGACTCCCCCACTTCACTTCGCTTCACTCCGTCACTTCACTTCACTCTTTCACTTCACTTCATCCTTTCACTTCATTCAACTTCACTCCAACACTTCACTTTAATTCACTTCAATTCACTTCAATTTACTTCACTGCATTTCATTCTTTCACTTAACTCCTTCACTTCACTTCATTCAACTCTTTCGCCTCACTTTATTCAACTCCTTGACTTCAATTCATTTCTTTATTCACTTCACTCTGTCAGTTCACTTCACTCTTTCACTTCACTTCATCCTTTCACTTTACTTAACTTCAGTCAGTCACTTCACTTTATTATCTCACTTCACTTCACTCCTTCACTTCACTTCATTCAACTCTTTTACCTCACTTCATTCAACACATTCAATTCACTTCAATCATCTCTTTCACTTCACTTCACTCCTTTACTTCACGTCACTTCTATAGTTCACTTCACTCCTTCACTTCACGTCACTTCACTCTTTCACGTCACTTTACTTTACTTTAGTTCACTTTTCTTCACTTCTTCACTTGACTTCACGCACTCACTCAGTCACTTCACTCTTTCAATTTACTTCACTTCACCCCCTTACTTCACTTCACTCCATTAATTCACTTATTCACTTCAATTCATTCCTTCACTTCACCCCTTTACTGCACTTCACTCAACCCATTCACTTACTCATCTGCTTAACTTCACTTCTCTGACCAGTCAACTCTTTCACTTACTCACTCACTCCCTCACTCAACCCTTTCACTTCACTTTACTCCTGCACTTTACTTCATTTCATCCCTTCATTTCACTTCACTCCTTCACTTCATTTCACTCCCTCACTTCCCTTCATTTCACTGCCTCACTTCACTTCACTCCTTCAATTGACCTCACCCCTCTACTTCACTATATTTCATTCCTTCACTTCACTTCACTTAATTATTTCACTTCACTCCTTCACTTCATTACTCCTTCACTTCACTTCGCTCATCTCCCTCACTCACTCACTCACTCACTCAACTCCCTCCCTTCAATCAACTCCTCCACTTCCATTCACTTCATTTTTCCTTTTACTTCTTCACTCTATAACTCATTCAACTCAATCACTTCACTAACTCACTCATTTCACTCCTTCACTCCACTTCACCCACTCACTCACTCATACAACTCCTTCGCTTCACTTCACTCACTCACTCAACACCTTCACTTCACTCAACATGGTAATGATAAAAAATATGTATTGTATGAAATTGAATAATTACATACCTCGAAGTGACCTTGAAATACTTCTAAACTCTGTCCCGTCCACTTACTAACAGTTTTGCGAACTTTAATAAGCGCTTGGTGTTGTTGTTTGTCTGAAAAACAATTATTAATACACAGATAAGTAACAATACAGAGTATCTAACTGTAAACAAAAAACCAACTACATAACCTAGTAATGTATTTAAATGCATAAATGATCTTTTCCTGGCGGATGTTTGCTACTTTCAGCCTTACGTTTAATATACTACCTAATGAATGATATAATAGTCACGGCATGGATCGAAAGTTTTGGTTAAACTTGACTGCGTGCATTGATCTGATGAATGAAGTACTCAGACCCTATGTTCAACTCAGTGTCAGCTACAGCGTCAACTTTTTCTGGTGCGAGGGACATTATCCGACAATGGATTATTTTCTGGTGGGAGGGACATCATCGGACTGAACAATGTGAACCTTTTCTGGTGGGAGGGACACCATCGGACTGAACAATGTGAACCTTTTCTGATGGGAGAAACACCATCGGGCTGAACAGCATTAACCTTTTCTGGTGGGAGGAACACCATCGAACTGAATAATGTGAACCTTTTCTACTTGGGGGGACACCATCGAATTTAACGATGTTGACCTTTTCTGGTGGCAGGGAGGGACAACCATTGGACTGAACAACGTTTACCTTTTCTGATGGGAAGGACACCATCAGACTGAACAATATTAACCTTTTCTGGTGGGAGGGTCATCATCGGATTGAACAATGTCAGCCTTTTCAGGTGGGAAGGACATCATCGGATCGAGGGACACAATCGGACTGAACAATGTTAACCTTTTCTGTGGAAGGGACACCATCGGACTAAACAATGTTAACCTTTTCTGGTGGGAAGGACACCATAGGACTGAGAAATTTTAACCTTTTCTGTCGGGAGAGACACCATCGGACTGAACAATGTTTTCTGGCGGGAGGGACACCATCAGACTGAACAATGTTAACCTTTTCTGGTGGGAGGGTCATCATCTGATTGAACAACATTAACCTTCTCTGGTAGGAGGGGCGAGGGACACCATCGGACTGAACAATGTTAATCTTTTCTGGTGGGAAGGACACAACCAGGCTGAACAATGTGAACCTTTTTTGGTGAGAACGACACCATCGGACTGGCCAATGTTGACCTTTTCTGGTGGGAGGGGGAGGGACACCATCGGACTGAACAATGTTAACCTTTTATGGGGGGAGGGACACCATCGGACTGACAAGTGTGAACCTTTTTTGGTGAGAGGGACACCATCGGACTGGCCAATGTTGACCTTTTCTGGTGGGAAGGACACCATCGGACTAAACAATATTAAACTTTTCTGTTGAGGACACCATCGGACTGAACAATGTTAACCTTTTCTGGTGGGAAGGACACTATCGGACTGAACAATGTTAACCTTTCTGGTGGGAAGGACATCATCAGACTGAACAATGTTAACCTTTTATGGTGGGAGGGACACCATCGGACGAAAAATGTTGACCTTTTCTGGTTGAAGGGACACCATCGGACTGAACGATGTTAACCTTTTCTGGTTGGAGGGACACCATCGGACTGAACAATGTTAACCTTTTCTGGTTGGAGGGACACCATCGGACTGAACAATGTTAACCTTTTCTGGTTGAAGGGACACCATCGGACAGAACAATGTTAACCTTTTCTGGTTGAAGGGACACCATCAGACTGAACACTGTTAACCTTTTCTGGTTGGAGGGTCACTATCGGACTGAACAATGTTAACCTTTTCTGGTTGGAGGGACACCATCGGACTGAACGATGTTAACCTTTTCTGGTTGGAGGGACACCATCGGACTGAACAATGTTAACCTTT
>JARFOD010106191.1:0-15951 GCA_031763545.1 Mopalia muscosa
TTTCCAACCTTCACCACGGGTTGAGATAGGCGGGACGTAGGGCTAAGACGGAGGAATTAGCCCTATTCATTGTGCTACCACAGCCAAGCAAACAAAAGAAGTCCAAAACAAGATGGACCGCGTGTATCTTAGAGTCAATGTCTCGACGTAAGAAGTAGAATTGATTATATTTTAGAATGACCTTAGAGCTGGAATCTCCTCATGAAATCTCGAGGCAGGTCCGCGAATAACGTTTAGAATGGGCTAAAAGTCCGAGATAAAGGGAGGCAACCGGAGACCGCGCAGCCTTTAACACAGGATCCGCACCTTATATTACGGCCTCCCACAGACAAACAATCACAGCTTGAAACACCCTACGTAATAACTCATAAAAGCAACCACTTTTATGAAAACATTAAGTCACGTGCTCGCCGTAGCCTTTTCCATAAATCGTACCAATACTAGAAGGCTGAGGTTGCTTATTGCAGTTTCAAAATAGCTGGAGTAGGTAAGATCATAGTTTTAACATAAATTTTGGTAACAAAAAGTTCACTTTTCTTACTTGCTATTTGATCTCATTTCGCACTTTTAGGCCTATAGCACTAGGCCCCTACATCTCAAGAGTTGGAAACAGATTACAACAACAACCTGGGTATGGAATCTATACCGGTAGGACTAACTATTAAAGGGGCAAATAGTCACACTCTTCCAGTGTGTTTGTAACGTAGTTTCCTCTCGGTTTTCCACCGTAATAAGACTGTACAGTGTGAAGTGGACAATCCCTCGTCATATAAATGAAATACCCTTGAGTACAACGTTAAACACCAATCAAACAAAAATCAATAATAACTGTTGAATATTGGCATACATAAGCGTACATGTAGCTCTACAGCGTTAGGGTTAGCTCTTTTTCCGATTAAATTAGAACTTGCTGTTTGTAAACTATACAGGAAGTAGTGTTCGCTGGGTATGACAGTTTTATTGAGCTTTCTCACTGATCACGACTTCATCAATGATGAAGGCTAGTGTGTGCAAGCCAAACTTTCTATCGCTGCCAGGGGCAGGTTGCTCAAAGCGTTATTAAATAAATGTGATTCGATGGAGTTGCACTATGATGTATAAGACATTTAATCTGGTGTTAGCTAGTATAAACTTTGGAACAACCCGCCCCTGGTGTCAACATAGAAGTACTGTCACAGGAATTGTGGAAACAAAAATTTCGAGAAGATAGCATACAGATGTCCATGTCTCCTTGAAGTTTCTCTCCAGCAGACGAAGACAATATTTGTTTGCTTACACTTGGATTTGAACACCGATCCCTGGCTACACTAAACACAATTATGTGTTATCACCATACCAGGCTAAATAGTATCACCTTTTTTTTATATCATATTGTATCATCAACAAAGATCGGTCAAGCCCTAAACCACATTTGTTTTCATTCTTTCAGGGATTCTTGTAACTAACCAGTGAGGTCTGTGAATCAATACTGACAGATTGGACTTTGAAAAATATCTGGTGTTGTTAGACATTCATTTTTGTTCAGCAACAACATGGATTCAATAGCTGGTCATGCACATGTAAGTTCAGTTGCATTTTCTACAAAATATATGGCCCGTGGTTGTGGCTTAAGGATAGTGTGTGTGCTTACTAATCCTACTTGGATGTTCTGTTCACAGGATCTAGTCCCTCTGTTGGCCCTCAGGTAGGCCTATATGAGTGAGTCAAGCAATGTGGCTCTGGAAATCTCAGGTTTTCCATCATAACTAAGCAAGGAACATTGTGATGTGAACAATCCATTGTGATATATATAAGTGAAATACCCTTGAGTATGATCATAAACCCCAATCAAAAAAAAAAAAAAAAAATTGAAAACAAACATAAATTCTACAAAGTATAAAGCTAAGTTTTAAAATCTTTTATTAATATATTCATTAAACCTTGATGACCATTATCAAGATGGTGGAATAAACTGTAATTATGTGTTACTATTATATACAAGGGAATGAAATAAAATCATGTCACTTTATAACTAACTATCTACTAAATAACTAGGCTCTAAACTGAACCTGCTTCGCTTTACTGTTCACTGGATCGAGTCCCCCTGTCGACCATCAGGTATTATATGCAAGAGTCACATGTTGTGGCTCTGGCAATCACTGGAGGTGTGTGTGTGTTGGGGGGTTACAAGGTTTCCTCTCAGTTTTCCACCGTAATAAGGCTGTGTACAGTGTGCAGTGGACAATCCATTGTCATATAAGTGAAATACCCTTGACTACGACGTTAAACACCAATCAAACAAAGAAACCCAACCACAGCCCAAAGGTTACTGCTTTGGCCTACTGTTCCTACTTTAAATGATGCACCACTGTCTTGTTTTTGGTTCTTCTGTGGACAATTAATAGGAATGTGTGTGAATCACATGTTGTTGCTCCTGCAATAGCTAAGATGCTTTTTACAAGGTTTTTTTCCTCAGTGTTTTTTAACATATTAAGGTATAGGACAGAAAATTGGACTATTCATCAACATATAAGTGAATTTCCCTTGTGTATGACCTTTAACGCCACTCAAAGAAACATACCATGGCTTGAGGATTGCATAAATTTAAAACCACATCAAGAGTGGGTAAACTTATATATCGTGTTTATCCAGTTCCTGAACAAGTTTTTGTTTGCAATTTTGCTCTTTGCATTTTTATGTTTTTCTGCCAAATAATGGTAAATTTTCATTTAACAGTCTCCTCCATACTTCATATGCAAGCAATTAAACCATAGACCATGGCTTACTGGTGGCTTGTGCGCTACCTAATCTTAAGTATATGAGTGAGTCACATCATGTGACTCTGGCAATAACTAGTGTGGTTTTTACGAGGTTTCCTTCCTGTTTTCCACCATAATCATATAAATGAAATACCCTTGAGTTGAAATACCCCTCGACGTTAAATCCCAATCAAACAAACAATGAAATGTACATGTAAGGGCATTGTTGGCAGTTTCCTATATTTCTTTTAACATGAAAACTAATTCTACTGGGGATTAATGTCAGTCATGTCAATGCTGGTTTTTAATTTCAGCCTTCTTATTTGCTTCAATTTAATTGCCAGGAAGCTGTGTGTTAATTACACCTGTAACCATGTAAGAAAATCTATCTCTTTTTGTGTCATCTTCTAAATGAGGAATCTTCTGAAAATAGACATCGTTTCCAACCGTGGCAGAATTCATGCATTATGTAAGCTTTCTGTATTATTCATGGAACATGGAAATCTGTGTAAACACATAGCAAAAAGGTGACATTGTGGAGGAGACAAAGTTCTCCATGTCTGCTCAGGGAAACAGGCCTTCTGTCGACCCCAGCCGACCAGGAAATATTGACGAAGACCCTCAAATATTGGACAAACAAACCGTTGGGAATTATCGACAGCCTCCCCAATGGCTTGTGTACCTATGGGATCAGTGGGTAGATTGTAGCAGGGCCCAGAGCTGACATATAGCATAGATGAAAGCTCTTTTGATTAGCCAGCTCCTTCACCAATTTTGATGGTCAATTTTGTTTAAAACATCAGCCCCTGTCTGAAACGAGATAAGAAAAAGGCCAACGAGATGGCCAAAGTTATTACAAGCCTCCTGTTTGCTCATTCTGTTACCAGGAGGAAAAAAGACAGACAAAGATTTCTAATTTCTCTGAATTGTTAGGTAAAGCAGACGGTTTTCGGGCAAGAGCCTGGCGTGAAATCTGCTGACATGTAACTGATGCTTGGTTATTATAGGTTATTACGCATTTCTTTCACTCTGCCCTGTATTTTCTCAACTTTGAAAAATCGACAGTGTGTAATCTGGTCTCATATGGTCGTCCTGGAAAAGCAAATTACATTTGAGATTTTCACGATTAAACGTGAACACTGATAACTGTAAAGCATGATTATGAAGAAATGAGGTTTGGCTCAGAATTTTAACCAGCCCACTATGTTTGCTCGGAGCTGGAATTAAGAAGCTCTGTTGAGGAACAAAATTAAAACGTCTTTATCACCTTGCTAAGCGCTGCGTAGTCGGCCAAAAAATTTCATTGGATCTTGAGTTTGGCGCTGTTGTATCTGAACAAAGCTGTCGACGCCATTCAGTAAAACAGGACAAAAAACGTGTTAGCAGCAAATTGAACAGGAACTTGAGGTCTGATTGTATGTGACATGCCTTAAATATCGGCACAATGAACCTAAGAAGCAAACACAATTAAGACGTATTTTCAAGAACACTTACAAAAAAAAATGTGGAGCTAACAGACAGCAATGAGTGGTGTGTATATGAGAGATAGGGATCGTGATAAAAACTCGAGAATCTGTTTTGAGACCTTCTTTGCAGTTCATACGTGTCCTTGCCAGTTTTGATTATTCTAATGTTCATCATTAGCTTGAGAACAACAATATGCTATAACTCTATTAAATAGTTCTACACTTTTTTTCTCTTCCTAATAGCTAACAGTGTGCCATTTTTTTGTGCCAAATAGTGCCTTAATACAGTGAACAAAAATTTTTTTTTGTGTAGATTGTTGTGTCGTCATATGAGTGAAATAAGCTTAAATTAGACAGTAAACCACATTAAAAAAGAGCAGTCTATTTGACTTAGAAGCTTCACTTCTCTCTGTATTTAAAGCCAAAGGACTTCAATTTTTGTCCATGTGGATAATAACATATGGACTTATTCCTCTACTCATTTAGTATGTTTATTTTTTATGTAGAGAAACAATAATTTTGCTTGTGTTCATCAGGATTCAAACTCTGGTCTGTGAGCATCCGATATTAGGCTTGTCCTCTAATCTTTTCTGGCTTAATGTTAAAATTGGTCCTTTAAAATTTTGTGAGATAACCTATCATTTGCATTTTTCCCTGGTTTGCTGATATTTTAAATACATAAATGTACCTTAATGAAACATAAAGCAAAATTGCTTTAAAAATACAATATAAAAAATTCAAATTTAGACTGCAAACAATTTGGGAAACCTATAAATCAGTCCTCCTAAATTAAATTTGCATAACCATGGGGAGACCAGTTCTGACGGTTCTCCCCAACATCACCTGGCTGGATATGAGAATTGACTTACATGTAGCTATCCTTCTGTCTTTATTAGAAGAAAACAACCTACACAACTTTCTTAACCATATGTTCAAACGAAGAAAGAGTTATTCCCAAAAAACGAAAATACTGAGAGTTCACTTTTAAAAAGTAAAATGTAAACAATTTGTTTTGAAGTTTGTTTTCTTTTCTATAGTGCAATCAATCCTGTCAGAATATCCACAAGATATCATAATCAATTTGTCAGAATGGATTTGATCAATCTTGTTTTAAAAACTCATGGAAATTCTCAGTATAATCTATTATTCTTGGAATAAACGTAAATTACAGTTTGTTGAAAATGTTTGAAAGTTTGCTCCCTGCTTAGTTACATAATATCAATAGAAAGCCCTATAACCTTTGACCTCATTTCCACATGAATAGAATCCTCCCTAATCCTGTTGTGTCTGATTTCACAAAGATGTTCTTTTCAAAGTCAATCCTGCAGCTCTTGTATCCAGATTCCGCTGTAATGTGTAACCTACCTGTCAATGTCAATTTGTAAGAAGCGCTAAATACCTCGTGTCTAATGTTCTACAGAGTTTCTCAGAGAAAAGAGGAGATGTAATGCTGTTAAGTCGAAACCAGGTGCTTTGTGTCATTTGTAGCAAGTTTATACCTTAGATAAGGCCAAACATAAAAGGTGTTTGTTTCAAGTAACGTTGCTGTATTCCAACTTTATGACATTATGTATGTCTGGACCAACTTCAACAAGTGGTAAAGGATCTGTTGTGTATGGGGGTGCCCCATGTTGCCCTTGCGTTCTCAGAGCTAAAGTGCTCACAATACTAAGAGGCAACATGAAGCCTATCTGTTTGTCATCATATGTTTGTATAGTTTCTTATGCTCATGCTGTCTTGGTTAGGTTTTTTGTCATTGATACCAGTGGGCAGTTGGAGGGAGCTTATTTGTTGCCCTGATGCTCTCAGAGCTAAAGGGGAACAGGAAGCTGATCTGTTCGTGGCGTCTGTATTGCGTCCTGTTGTTGTCATCCTGAATTTGTCCCGTCCTGTCTTTGTTTGATGCCAGTTGTGTGGAGGGTGGTTTCCTTCACCCATTGGGCTGGCACGTCGTCATATAAGTGAAATACCCTTGAGTAAGACATTAAACCCCAATCAAACAAAGCTGTTGATACCAAGGGATTTCAATCAGTTATTGCTTCTTGGGAAATTATATATGAGTGAAATAACCGTTTTAAAGTACAGAATAAAGCTAATATTTCTGAAACAAATAATTAAATCCTTCAATAATGGAATATGGATCAAATTATTACCAGCAATATCAGATGATCCTAACAATTTGACATCTCTTTTTCTCAATTTTCTCCCTCTTGCTAAGGGCAGTTTTGTTTGAAGAGTAGCAAATGCTGTCTTTACTTAATAGAGCAAAGGGATATTAGTAAAATACTCTTAACAACCATTAAACCCCATTCAATCAAACGAACAAGTAATGCACCTACAGTAGAAAACCTGTTCTTAAATGTAAGAACATTGCATTACTTGAGGCTTGTTTGCCTGTTAAACGCTACTGTTGTCAGCTGTTCAAAAAAACACCGCTTCCACAGCCAGATGTTCAGACAGTCTGACATTCCGTTATGTCTGCTGTTTAATTGGGCACCTGCAAACTTACTCTAACTTTCTGTATTTGTGTTGTCTTACCTGGGCCAGAAAGCGGCATACAAGATTCTTATCATTACTATATACTTCTTTACGAGTAAAAAAATTAAATGACATGAATTACCACCAGTGATTGTTAAACCAAAGTTGTTGTTGCTTTAACCAACTTTGTTTATCTTGTAACTGTAACTCATCACCTGTTCCTCTATATACTGAATCAGGGAAGTATTTATAAGTAGGTTTTTAATTTGGAAGTTCAAAGATATATAGATTGGCATTATTGGGGACGATATATTTGGTATAGTCTTTTGTGACTTGATGAGCTTGGAAAGTCTTTAAAAATTGCAGATTGTAAGTGCTTTTAATTTTGGGACTTGCAATATATTTGGGGAGAGTATTTAAGGCTGGGAGCTTTTATTTTTAACTGTGATTATGGGGCCAGACCTGTCTTTGCTGCATTTTTTTAAGTGTAAGTCTTCATATGTATAATGTACTGTAATTTCTGGTGTTCTGAAATTATTTTAAATGAAGTGCTATCTTAATAATTTGGTTTATATATTAGAGGCTAGTACTGTCTTTATAATTTTTGTAATGGGGGTTGGGGAGGAGGGAGGGTAATGAATCATTCTTATATCAGGGATTCTATAGAGACTATCAGGTAGAGCTAACTGAAGGCATGTGCGGACTGTTAAAGAAAAATTCCCTGATATATTGGTTACACATGTTAATTCAAGGCATGTATCCACTCTTTATTCATGCACTTACCATTGTTTATATATTGTCTATGGAACTTTTCCCTAAAGTGATTATATAAGGAGAGAATATATATTATTGGGACAATATATGAAGGCACTCATTAGTATTAAACATTGATGTTATTTAATTTTTGGGGTTTTAAAGTCTAGATATAGTTTGGACTGTCAGGGGGGCACATGGCTACCATACTACGCTTATGTTTATAGTGTGAAGTCCCTATGTACCCTTTGGCATTTGAATGTGCCCCTCCCTTTGCTCTGTCTTTGCACCCTTTGGCATTCAGGTCTGTTGCCCTGTGATGCACATGTCAGTGATCAAAGTGTTTGTTCTCTATAGTCTATTCCTGCTACTGGGTTACAAAGATGATGGAGGTAAGATGCCAACCCCTTCTGCTCTTTCCCTTTAGTAATGTTCTGGATTTAGATGATATGTATGTACAGAGATCCAATCAACTTTAGGCTAACCTAGTCCTAAGATTATCATTATCTCATGTCCTTAGTGGCAGTAATTTAGTACTTGAAACCAGACAGAAAGAGCTGCGTTATTGTCTCCGAATCAGCTGAGTGAATGAAGAATTTGGCAGGCTGACAATATTGTTGATATGTCTGATGATACACACAGTACAGTAGTCATATCTCTGTGTGCCGTCCTCTAAGCTTCCAAAGACAAGTTAAACCGGAAATATCTTAAACATCTATTGTTCCACAAAGCCATTAGCTTAAAACAAAACAATGCTTCACAGTATTACAGGTGATCCTGAAGCTTGTAGCTGTCATATTCTGCAGGCCTTTATTTCAAAGATAAATCACACTGGCGAAGAAGTTTTCATTACAAAGGAAAAACCTGGTGAATCAACAGTCATCTATGGTTGAGTACATAGACGATATTGCACACATATAGGTTTTTTTGAAACGTGGTGACATAGCTGTTGTGTTCCCTAATGGATGGACACACAGCCGTACACAACATCATAATATAAACAAAGATTTCTGCTTGGGAATCATTTAAAAATTATAACAACATAGTGAAGAAACAAAGCTGTTATTGAATGGCAGTAAAATATGACTTATTGTTGACTAATATTTAAATCACTAAAGAATGCAATACCTAGTTATATTTATATAGCAATAAATATGTCAATAAACCTTTTCACATGTATCTGTTCTTTATGGAAATCTTTTAGTTTTCTAACACCTTAAAACTAACCCTTTTGTATCCTACTTTTAAACATCACGCATTGATAACATCAAGGACTTGCACTGTTCATTAAAACATTTTCTTGCTAACTCACCCACGGCTCATATTTCAATGGCTTCCAAGCACATGTCAGGCTGACCAATGATCAGCTGTTTTCATGGAGATTGGTTTTCTTCATGATGAACCCAAGAGACCTTAGAACTGCCAGCTTTAGTAATTGGGCAAGATCTTTGTAAGATGATGGCATCTGACCTCTATACTGACTGTATGCATGCACCTCTTCGATTCTTCTTACTTATCTAAGTACTGGTTTGTATATGGACTACTTGAGGGAGCTTCATGTTGCCCTGGTGCTCTCAAAAGTAAGGGTAACTCAAACTCAGTCTACTTCGTGATTGTCTTCCTCTTTTTGTATTATGTCTTGTCTTTGTATTATGTCTTGTGATTATCTTTGTATTGTGTTTTGTGATTGTCTTGTGCTTGTCTTTGTATTGTGTCATGCAATTGTCGTTGTCTTTTGTGCTTATCTTTGTATTGTGTCTTGTGCTTGTCTTTGTATTGTGTCATGCAATTGTCTTTGTCTTTTGTGGCACTCGGTTGGAGGGAGCTTCATGTTGCTCTGGTGCTCTCGGAGCTAAAGGGGAACATGAAGCTGATCTGTTTGTGGTGTCTGTATTGGGTCCTGTTATTGTCCTGTATTTGTCCCGTCCTGTCTTTGTTTGTTGCCAGTGGTGTGGAAGGTGGTCTCTTTCACCCATTGGGCTGGCACGTTATCATATAAGTGAAATACCCTTGAGAACGATGTTAAACCCCAATCAATCAATCAATCAATTGTCTTTTGTGTCTTGTGATTTTCTTTGTATTGTGTCATGAAGTCTTTCACTTACATGTGTATACTAATAATATGCATTAGTCTTTGTCTCCGTTAAGTTGCAGCTTATCTTAAAGCTTAATCCATTTTTCTACAATTATTTTGTTCTTTTTTCATACATTTTGAGTATGATCTTTGAGAACCAACAAACAAGTAAATCCACCTACTTTCTTGAAATGATCAGCAATAAGAGACCGGTACATGTATCTTCTTGAATGGCTAACCTACTGAACTCATTTTGCTAAAAGCCTGTATACATCATTTCACCAACATCTGGAACTACCAACCATGTGTTTCTACTCAGATGGAACAAGGCATGTGATTAGTTGTCTAGCCAGCTAGACAGGGCCAATGAGTGATGTAACTTTGTACCTGATTGGTTACCTATCAGCAAGAGAGTCCATTGCGTAATGTATCAAGACTTTCAATTGGTAGACAGTCAAACCTGTCAAGGAATGATGCAATGAAACATATGATTGGTCATCAAGTTGATCAGCCAAACCAATCAGTGAAACTACAAGACATATGATTGGTTGATGCCGTCTTGGCAACCAGCTAGGCCATTCACTGATATACATGTAGTAGTTTGTCTAGTCAAGTCAGATAAGTCAACCAGAGATGTAACAAAATAGCCAATTGGTTGTGTTGAAAGTCCAACCTCTCAATGATTGATGGAATGAAACCTGTGATTTATTATCCAGTCTTTCAGACAGCCCCTTGAGTTATGTAACAAAACATATATGTATATATATATGATTGTTTTTCTAGTTCCCTGACAGAACCATGGTTGATGCAACAAGACATAACATTCTTTCAATAGTAAACTAACATATACATGGTATAGAGACAGATGAATGAGCAATGTATCAAGACTTCTGATTGGCTGAGAAGATAGTCCCACCTGTAACGGAAATACAGATCTGGTTGTTTAGTCCACCGAGACAGTCCATGACATATGTAACAAAATAATTTTATATGATAGGTTGCATAGTCAATGAAAAGGCCATTCAGTGATTCAACAATATAAAGGGTTAGTTATCCGTCCAGTATGGCCAAATATTGATGTAGTGCAACAAAATAATTGTGAAAGATTTATATTGACACCTACGAAAAAGTTAGGAAAATGTTTGTTGAAGTGCAAAAAAAATATAAAATTTGAATAGCATTAGGCCTTAGGATATTAAACATACATATACATGTAGAGTATTTAAAACCATATACGTCAAGGCATCTGCATGTGCTATATATCTATATATATATATATATATTTTTTTTTCTCTCCTTGTGTTCCAAACAGTTTTTGTTGGTTGACAGTCTTTTACCAATGTCAATAGTTTTTGGATAAAATTAAGAAAAATAATTTAAAAAGTTTCAAGACAGATCTTTTGTTTGATCTATTTGAAACAGAGGTTAGAATTTCAAGACAAAGGTTTATAGATAAAATTTATAAAATTTAATTTCAAAAATATAATTCAGGGTTCGAGAAAGATCTTTTGCATGCTCTATATAAAACAGAAGGCAGAATTTCAAGGCAAAATGTTTATACTTGATATGGAATTGAAAAAAAAAAATGTCTGAGGTATGGAGTACAATGCTCATTCTGTTAATACGATTTCCTGACTTGACAGCACAATGAAGTCATCAGTATTGGCCATTGTGCCCCAGAAAGAATTGGGACTTCCTGTCATGCCTGTGCTACAAGTGTCCCCAAATGACTCCTCTAGCTTGTGATGAATGGTAACTCGGCCACTGTTGCCAAATTTCATTGATTGGGACGCAAGCTGTGAAGATTTTTTCTTTTTCATGCTCTAAACTTAGATGACGGTAAAGAGGCTAGGTTTTGGCACCTTTAATTTGTCGTTTCTATAGCAACTAAAGTCTTGAGGTGTTATTATGTCAGAGTAAAGGCGGAAAACTAAAAATCCACGTAAATGATTAAAATGCTCCCAGCATTCAGAACATTTCTACGTCAAACTCATAGCTAGGTATTAATTGCTAGCTTGATGTTTTTACAAAAAAACAAGATTCCAAAGATTTTGATTAGTCCAGATCATTTGCCTAACACAGCTAGCATTCTACCAACTATTTGTCTGATCTGCGTTTACTGCCTTACTTTTATAAGCTTATGATGGCATCACTCACATGATGGCATGCCAGTCCAATGGGCGAAGGAAATCACCCTCTATGTCACTGGCAACAAACAAAGACAAGACAGGACAAATATAGTACAATTACAGGATGTAGTACAAAGACCTCACAAATGTATTGACTTCACGTTGCCCATTACCACCAAGAGCACTAGGACAACAGGCACTACCAAAAGAGATGTGTCTACGATCGAGCTGTATTTCATGACCAGGTTTGACTACATGTACAACAAATTTCATAATTGTGCATCTTTTAATAAAAAAGGCTATTTTGGTATCCATGTGTCCCTGCATGATCCAACAAAAGATTATTAGTTTCTGTGTGGTAATATAATTGAGCTGTGCTGCATTCAGAGTCTCTGTTTCTTCACATTAGAGTAGTACTGATCATTGATACTGAATTTTTGATCCAATTTTGAATCATAGTAAAAGAAAGCACTTTATCAGTACATAAAATGTACTTTCATTGACATCCGTTTCTTTTTTCCCCAACTAAGTGACTTTTTTCTCACCCTTGTTGATTCTGTGGCTCCTTTATTTAGTCTTGACACCGTATTTGGAATCTAAGTAATCAATAGAGGAGTTGAGAATGATGCTTCCCTTTATCTCCTTAACTGACTGATAGGCAAAGATTGGTGAAGATTGGTCCGCAGCTTAAACCACAGAGATAATCGACAGGCTTAACAGATGAGACAGATGCATTAACACTGTGTCTAAAATGGCTTCCTCTTTTCACGACTTTCACCCTTGTATAGTTCTTTAACCTTTTTACTTGAATATATTTTTTAATTGTACAGAATTTTTTGGTCATTGCTTTTCCCCACCTTGATTTACACTGTGGCACATATTACTCAAAATCTCAAAAGGAATCAAACTGGTAGCAGGGTCAGTGCTCTGTTTTTAGTGCATCTTGTTATTCACTGTCCATCATTGGTTTTAATGTTTATTTCATGGCCTTATTTTAGTATTGTTTCCAGTGTAGTTGTTTAATTATGGCTATTTGATAGAAGAATACATTCTATTCAGTGGAGTTGAAAGGCTTAGGCAGAAGGGTGTCTACCCGTCCAAATACATGTAGACACCCTGAATTGACCAATTGGCTTATTTGGACACCCAGTTTTAAGAAACTTTAACGTGCAGTAGATAGGGAAAATTGAACACCCAGTTATTTATTTTATTTTTTTATATACAAATATATATAATTATATATTTGTATTATTGTTTTTTTTGTTTTTGTTTTTGTTTTTTTTAATATTATTTTATAATTGTTTTTTTGCTTTGTTTTTTTTTGTAGATATAAAACACAGTGTATTATGTTTTCTGTCACTTGTAAATGCCTACATGTATAATATATTGTGAGTGAGAGTGTGTACATGTATGTGAGTGTAAGGAGGGCCTCAGGGAAGATCAGCTCTGCTGTCTGAGTTTGTCAACCGTATGTAAATAAAGATTATTATTATTTTATTATTTAAGACTGAAACAAAATGACCGTTTTGGACACCATACTTTTGATTTCTGGGTAAGCCTTTGTTGCATGTGTATTTGGATTTAACTGGTATGTACATGTATGTTATATTGGTTTTCAAGTCTTTGATTAGATCAAGAGTACAAATAATGACTTTTTGATCAATGTTTAAATTAAAAAAGAGACCAGCATGTAAATTTTTATCATTCATAATAAACAAGTAAATATATTCCAAAAATATATTCTACATTATTATGATCTTTTCTATTTTTAAAAAGAAAAAGATTATGGCTTGAACGAAAAAATTTAAATATTGGAAATTTTCCCAATATTGCTTGCTTATGATCAATCTCCTTTAGTGTTTTTTTCGAATTATGTCATCCTCTGAAAACCTTTTTGTGAGCGGGTCATTTTGACTGGTGTTTGTTTAACGTCGAGATTGGTTAACGGCTTACTTTCAAGTCAAAAGCCTTTCAATCGAAACTTTTAAAAACTTGGAAAAAAGAAATAAAAACAAACTAAGCCAGCCCACAGCACCCATTGATTCAAGGGTGTTTGTTCTGGTTTTTGAAATCAATGAGTTCACTTAGAAGGCGTGTGTATGAAACCATAGGAACTCTAAATGCTGTAGTATTTGGTTAATCCTACTGTCTCCAGATACCGTAAAAGCTCATGTGTTTGTGGTTCTTTGGTTTCATTTCTTTGCCCTTTGTGTTGTTTTTGGCCAAAAATCTTCACATATACATCATGTGAAAAGTAATATTGGTGTCTTGTGTTCACATTCTTTTTATTCGCATGTGTGAAAATCTTTACTGAGAAAATTAAACAGAGAAAATTTTCTGGGATCTAACTTACCCTCAATCCCATATAATTACCAAGTACTAGCACCCAGAGATGCGATGGGATATTCTTATTGCAAAGGTTAGTTCGTTATGTTTGTAGGGAACCAAATTTGGTCTCCTTGGGGTACATGTGCAATTTGTTCACCACAAGAAAACAGTTCTGGGGAAAACACTACAAAATTGAAATATCAAACTGAGGCTCTATATGGCCCCCCATAAGGAGGTATTTATCACAAAAAGAAAAAGACTAAATTAAGATCTGTTGAAAAACATGTCTATTAAAGTTCACTAGACTGTGATCATGATGATTCATCATTTTTCAATTCATGTACACTCATTTTCATTTAGAATGATTTCCCATTCAAATAAAAAATATATCCACCTTACATAGCTCTAATAAGTCAGATTACTTTCCTATAACAAGGAAACCATAAAAAAATTGTAATTCTGTTTAATACTATATTACATGTATACCAACCAGTTATTTTGTCATTCCCATTATAACTTATATAATGCGGTAATATCCTGATAGATTTTCCATTTCCTTATTTGAATAGATTGGCTGGATCCAAATTTCTTTTCTGTGTTGGATTACCCAATTTTCCAATAAAATCAACCAATTCTGGAAATGAAATAAAAACTTTTGACAAAAGATGTTTTGAAGGGTATGATTTAATGCACTGTTATTACCCTACTGGGATAATATATGTTCAGCTTTGTTTTTTTTTCTTTTCGTATTTGCGTCAGACGGATGAAAATTTTGGTTTAAAGTTATCCAGTGGTGTTATTCTTCAAGCTCTCAATAATGGCCTTGCTGACCCTCACGAAATGAGATCTGTACAAGTTTGGATGATATATGTGTAATTGAAGATTGTTATTTTCTATTCAATGAAATCCAGTGAAATTTTGGCTTGATGGGGCAAATCTCTCTGCAGCGACTGTAAATGAAGTTTTGTTCAAGTTCATGGACAATTTTATACGACACAAGTATCAATTACAGCTCCACCACTGATTGAGGATGGTTCTGCGTTCTACCCAACTTCATTCTTCAGACGACAAAAAGACTTAATAACTGGTGGTTTTCGGAAAGCAGTTAGGTAAATGTTATAGCTAATATCACACATCCGAGTCAGTCACTAATTGGTGGGTTTGCGAAGTGAACTCTGCGGTCTTATTAAAAAACGCGTTTAATGGTGCATTATGGGAGTGTTAATAGTCTGCGGGGACAATGTATGGGACAGCTGTGACTAGTCCTCTTCGTAACTCTCTCTGTATTCCATCAACTTCTTTTCAATAGCATTGGTAAAAGAGCAGTGGAGATTGCAGCCATTATTCAGGCCCTAAGCAACACACTTCACAGACACTTTTATACCATACAGATGGAACTATTGACCAATTTATTTTTATTTATTTATTCATTTTATTACACTTAAAAATTGCATTCAGTGTATTTCACTTCAGCAATGTTTGGAGGAGAACCACTGAAAACTTGTATAAGTCTTGTTAATCAAACAAATAAGTCATAGCTGTTATAAACTGTAGAAGTTGACTGTCGTCATATGAGGGAAATACTGAGCGCAGACAGACAGCAGATGGGTGAACCAACAGACAGGAAGAACAAACCGAAGCCATCAAAATATTCTTTGACATATATTTGTTGTATAGGTACATTGGGAGGGTGACCGTCTGGATCATGCTGTTAGCTCTGATATGTAAAGGGTACCGGTACTGAACTGGCCACCAAACAAAATAATTAAAAAAATTAGCATGAACAAATCACAAAAGCTCAGGGTGTGTGTAAAGTGTTTTTCGTTGAAAGAAAATGTTGTGTATTCAGATTGTTTGTTTGTTTTTTTATTTGGGTTAACGTCATACTCAAGGGTATTTCACTTATATAGTAGACCAAAGTCACAACTCCGAGAAATGACAAGATACGCATGTTAAGTTTCAATATTTCGGTTTATTAAACCATC
>JARFOD010106202.1:0-15950 GCA_031763545.1 Mopalia muscosa
TAAAGGCACTACACCCTTCCCGTAATGGCCTATAGCGCGCCATAAATTAACTACACCCTTCCGCTTAATGGCCTATAGAGCGCCATAAATTTACTACACCCTTCCTCTTAATTGCCTATAGAGCGCCATAAACTCACTAAACCCTTCCCCGTAAAAGGCCTATAGAGCGCCATAAATTCACTACACCCTTCCCAGTAATGGCCTATAGACTGCCATAAATTTACTACAACCTTTCCGGTAATGGCCTACAGAGCGCCATAAATTCACTACACCCTTCCCCTTAATGGTCTATAGAGCGCCATAAATTTACTACACCCTTCCCCTTAATGGCCTATAGAGCGCCATAAATTTACTACACCCTTCCCCACAATGGCCTATAGAGCGCAATTAATTCACTACACCCTTCCCCGCAATGGCCTAAAGAGCGCCATAAATTCCCTACACCCTTCCCCTTAATGGCCTATAGAGCGCCATAAATTTACTACACCCTTCCCCGTAATGGCCTATATAGAGCGCCATAAATTCACTACACCCTTCCCCGTAATGGCCTATAGAGCGCCATAAATTCACTACACCCTTCCACATACTGTTCAATAAAGTGCCATCAGAACTCCACTACAGTATAAAAGCTGGTACAATTTAATCAGATTCAACAAGATCTGTTTTCATGTAGACTTTATTTTGTCTTAAAAGAAACAAATATAAAAAATATGTGTGTAACAAAACGTTCTTGATGAAGAGTATTGTCCAATCAAGTGAGACGAAATGGAGTGCGAGGAGATGACAGTGTCCGTTTTCTAATGATACGTGAAAAATCGTGAGCTGACTTCTTGTCTCAGAAACGAATTCAATGCAGACAAGGGAGGTAATTCATTGAAACAGGAAAATAGTTCTTGCTGATGCTGAGTTTGTAAACAACTGCTCCTGACCAGGCGAAGGCCGACAGAGTGTGTTGTCCATTTCAGTCGTCTTGTAAAATTGCCTCACTGAACTCTGGATTTTCAAACTCGTTGACATAACATTTCTGCATACATGAATCGAAGTCAACAAAGTTGTTCCCGTTTCCCCGACAGCCCCCATAGATGAAGGTTTTGCAGACACCCTCGAAGACATCGTAGCTGTACCTGATGAAGCGAGCGCGACATGGTCCAGTCTCAGCTTTAAGGTAACACTCCTCGACTAGACATAACAAAGAAAACGACAATATTAAACTTTTGTATTTTTTGAGTTCATATATTTTGTCACTGGAAAGTGGTTCCCCTGATGATTACAAAACAATGCGCCAAAATATTGAAATATAACCAGCGATTCGTTCCTCGAATTACTCTAGTATTATGTTAAATTATCCGCAGTAGGCCCTTATGCATTTGGTTACGGGTTATTACAGTCGAAGATGATGCAAACATAAAAAGATGCAATTAATATAGTAATTGCAATTTGCATGTCAATTTTTCGAGTCGTTCGCTGATATTATTCTCTGGGTTATCAAAGTCGAACTTACGTCTGACACAACTTCTCTGGCAATGATTCTTAGTCAAATATTTATTTTCGTTGCCCCCACATCCGCTGTATTGGAATGGCTGACACTGGGCAGCAGTGCTGTTATAAAACCACCGCTCTTGCGTGTGATCAACTAAACCGATGCCGCAAGAACCAGCGTCCTTTTCCTGGCCGCAGAAATTTGGAAAACTCTTATAGGCTGAAAGCAAAAAATTGTAAAACCAAAAATTAGCCAAATGAACAAAAGAACCCACGTGTACAGAATAAATCAACTATTTCGACTAGTCAATGATTGTTAGTAACCTCTATTTCTCTGTCTGGTGTTAATGATTAACAGTATCTATTGCATAAGCATGTTTTTGTAAGTTTTTTCTGATAGTCTCAATTTACGCCCAATATATTAGAGAACTTTTTGGCTTGTAATGTTTGTCTTTGTAAGCATGCATTCATCTGGTTCGGTGGCACTATACAGGCAGGTCTAGTGATTTAAGTTTTTCAAAGAGAGTTTTATTGTCTTTACATTTGGATATTCTACTTTGTGTTCTATGCTTTTAACAATATGAAAACTGAAGAGATATATTGCATTTATTTAAAGTGAGTGAAGAAACATTACTTTCTTAATATCTTGATCAATCAGACAAAATAACAATGTGGGAACTAGGCATACTCCCAGTGTCTTTCTCTGTCAGAAAATACGTGTTGCAGCATATTCTACTTCAGAGTTTATAAATTTATTTTAACATAATGCACTACAGGGCGTACATAGTTGTTAAAGCATGGGTGTATATATTTATTGCAACACATTCCTCTACAATGTGTATATATTTGCAATCTATGCAGGGTTTACCTCGACGTTTTGTTTTGTTTTTTTATAATTTAAATCTGCAGCATCTGCTTTTAACTTACGTTCACAGACCGCGACATAGGGACATTGCTCAGTCTGACACTGGATCTCTTTGTTCACACAGTGGGAGCCGTATGGACATAGCACAGCCTGTAAACATAAAGCAGACCGTGTAAGCCGCTTTGAAATCACATTAAGCCCTGAAACTCTGTGAACAAAAATCCCACCATATTTGTACGCCGATTAGAAATGACGTGACTGCCATCTAATCACCACGACGTCTCGTTCAAACAAGGTCATTCGTCCTGATCCTACTTCAAAATACAAGGTCAAAATTGTATTTCTACAAAACTGTTCTTCTCCAAATTTTTTTGTTTATTTGATTGGGGTTTCACGCCAAAACAAGTCAAAACAGGACAATAACAAGACAATAACACTCCAAAAGCACCAGGGCAAAAGGAAGCTTGGCTACGAGAAGGGAAATAATCACGCTGCAACAATAAAAATGATATGCACCAATGATTAAATCTCTCTGTATCCCCAATACGTTATCATTATATGAAAGGGAAAGTTTTAAATTTTTCGGGAAATGTCTGCTTTTTTCTTTAGAAATATTGATAATTATGTAAACGTTACACATTCCAGATAAGTCCGTCACAACCGACTTACACACAGAATCTGCATCTTTCGCCCATGCACAATGTATTCATTCAAAAAGCGGCTTTTCGGTTCAAAACTTGGTGGGCGCAATTATAAAGATTCCAGGAATTCCGCGGCCACAGAAGTTATATCCGAAAGACGCTTTACATAAACATCAATATTTTTGGAGAGAAAAAAAGACAAAAATTAGTCAGAAGAGCTATTCGAGCATCCCTTCCATGAAAGGGTAAGATTTGTCCAACTATATGTATGGGTAGTAACATGCGGCTATGGCGCCATGGCAAATCATAATAAAGTGCACCATAAAACAACTCTTCATCGAATAAAAAAATATATCATCTTATTGTGATATAGACTTTGAAAAATCTGCAATTGCATTGAAAACATCATACGTATATTTTGGGTATACTCTTGACGTTAACAGCATTCGATAATACTTCACGTTAATAAAGGTTGATACAGGTTAATACAGGTGAACTGATTACGCCGTGAAACTTGTAAGCAATCAATGCAGACGTGAATTATTCTTCAATACCAGTAATGCTTATATCTATAACACGGTCAGTTTACTGTTATTGACCAGTATCATGAACCAATTTAATATGGGGAATCAGTACAGACACAATTCCTTTAACATTATGTTTGTTTGAGAGGTATATTATTTCTAGAGTTGAAAAACATTTGAACACACAATACTCACGCTACATGTGTCAGGATGTGAGGCTACCCGACTCAGATGGGCAGCGGCTTGACGATGGCGATGACGATCCTAGAAACATACAAGAATCACTGGCTTAAAAAAAATATTAAACCTAAACATATCAAATCATCATTATTAATTTTTGATAAAATCAAGGTTTTTAGTTTCAGTTTCACAATCCTGGTCACTCTTTAGGCCTATATATTTTTTTTATTTTTAAAACAGTTTGTTAGGTGGTTGTCAGCCCCAGTTTGGCTATTGGCAGTATGTAGCCGGTACAGTCATACCAACTTTACTCAGTCATGGAGAAATAGTAAGTTTCCAACATGGCGCGCACTTTTTAGTACTCCTATTCACTGTTAAAGTAATTATCCGTCAAGTGAACTAACTTATATCAATTAAACGCCCACATATAATTGTAGCTTCAGTTAAGTTAAATCTGGCGTTAATTCGAATCGCGATTCAAAACCTCTGCCCAAAATGTCCAAACCTAATCGGTGTCTCCAGCACCAGTGTAATGCGATATCTGACGCACACGTTTTTACAACGTGTAATATATGTATATGTACCGCATTTACTTGATGTCAATAAATGTGTCAGAAAATGTCACAGCAGGCCTACTTAGTTCCTTACCAAAGCCACTCATTTGTTTATGTAGCCATGAATCACTTAGAATCACTTAAAGTTGACCTTTATATCGCATTACAAACCATCTAAGCGGTTTATATTTGGTTGACTTTATGTTGACGTTCGTGTTCATTATTTCGCTGCACGCAGTACTCAGCCTCCATCTGACCTAATTACACACGGACAGTCTGTATTCTTTTAAGGCTTGGAATATTTCTCAATAGTTTACACAATCTTCAGACTTTGAGCATTCGTATTTTGTTTTTCGTCAAATTGGCTACTATACCTATTTGGACGGAACACGTGCGTTATTATTTATATTTCTTCACGCATTACTGGCAAAGATTTCTAAAAGCTGCTATAACATGTAAAGCTCTTATATATACACACAAACTGGTTAGTGATTTGAACCAAACTCGTTTTAAAATCACTTTATTTTGGAGAGAGTCTTCCATTAAGAATATATTGTTTGATAATTTTTTCTTTGTGAATGCTCAAGTCGACCTCCTTCGGAGAGGAAAGAGAGCCCAGCTGGTACATGTAACTGGGAATGGCTGACGGTAAATATTACGCCATGTTACAAGTAGACAGATATCCGGATTTACTTCAACCAGCTGTTTGGTGAATGAAATTACTGGAGCTCAGAATTGACTGCGGAATGTGACAATAAGGGTGTTTATATTTAAGTTTTACAGTTGTGAGGCACTGAAGGGTCAATGTTAGTACAAGCCAACACAGACAAGCCAAGCCTTGTTGTATAAAAAACTGAAAGGTCAGGTTTTGATCCAACACAAACCTAGAAATTTAAGCCTGCTGTTTCTGTGTAATACTGAAGGTTTACATTTTAATCCAACACAAACCAAGAAATGTTAGCCTTAGTACTGTGTGGAATAACCAAGAAATGTAGGCCTACTGTTGTGTATAAAACTGAAGGGTCATATTTTAATCCGACACAAATCAAGAAATGTAAGCGTACTGTTGTGTATAAAGCTGAAGGGTCACATTTTAATCCGACACAAATCAAGAATTGTAGGCCTACTGTTGTGTATAAAACTGAAGGGTCATATTTTAATCCGACACAAATCAAGAAATGTAGGCCTACTGTTGTGTATAAAGCTGAAGGGTCACACCTTAACCCAACACAAACCAAGAAATGCAACCGTACTGTTGTGTATAAAACTGAAGGGTCACATTTTAATCCAACACAAACCAAGAAATATAAGCCTTGTTGTTGTGTATAAAACAGAAGGGTCACATTTGTATCCAACACAAATCAAGAAATGTAAGCGTTACTGCTGTCTAAAGTACTAATGGGTCGGTTTAATCAAACACCAGAAACGTGTCCCTTAGTGGCAAAATTACGCCTGAATATAGTTTGATCGATAAATCGAACGTTGAATCAATTTCAGAAGGCGTGTGTATAAGTTTTCAATCTTATGCGACGTATATATATATACTCAGTTTATATTTCTCAGTTTGATAAATTGATCGACATGCGTGTGCCGTTGTGATCAATCCTTGGAAATATACAATATTCTATTATATACGCTAAATACATGTTTGGTTAACATTTGATAGTCGTGTAATAAACATTGGACAATTTATAACACACGAGTTCTCAGTCGATAGCAAATAACATTGGCTCGCTCTGAAATATCATCACATCGTAACTCGGATTACACATACTTAGCTTGTGCTATCTATATACTGTACTTATAGTCTATATAAGATAAGTATTCGCATTTAAGTTTGTGAAGACAAACCAAAACATGTCAATACAGAACTTCGCAGTTGGAGGCGTTTCAACTGTCAACTCTATATTAACCGTTTGCTGATAACTAAGCAACGTGTTACAAAACTTACTTCCAAAGTTGAACATATATCCGTATAAAAATGACTACAAATGTTTTTCAACTATGTGCTTCATAAGGAATCGTCTCACCGTTATAATACAGACATTTGTGTAATCATGAGGTGACCAGGGATAGGCCTCAAATGTGATACGTAGCCTATTCAGATCAGCATCAGTCAACGACCCACAACCTTGTGCAGTTAGAAGTCAGTTATATAGACGTATTCTTAATTGGTGTGTATTTATCTACGTTCTCAAAAATAATTTTTCGTAAAATAGAGACTTTGAAGTTTAAGTTATGAAATACCTACCTGTATAGAGTTGATGGTCGCTTGGGAAAACCAGACGGAGCATAGGAAGACAATAACGTAACTTATAGACGCCATTGGTGAGCTGGTGAGTAACTGTTAAGCCAGTAGAAACAAATCCTGTATAGTTCTGTCAGTGTATGACCGTGTGTGTTGTGATTGCTTACAGTGCCGACTACATGGAGTAGAAAGCAGAGGGCCTGGGCACGGCGAAGTCGGACTGTAATCTTGTGACGACTCAAGGGACGTGCTGATGTGAAAACCGGGAGCTCCTGTCTTATGTAGGACTTCGCCCCTGTTATGCGGTCATCAACCTCGGCCAGTGATATCACTTCACTGATTGTACTACCACACAAACTACACTACAAATTAAAAAATATCTCTAATTCGGATCCTGTGTCACTTCCGTGTCACAAGCTTGTGCTTCCACATTACTTATTTATTACTTACAGAATAGGCATATAATGACTCATGTGAGCGTTCTGGTTGGGCAGCAGTCATTTGCCAGCAACCAATAGGAAGTGGTTAACTTCGTCAGCTCTCCATATTGGTATTCAAAGGATACCAATTCGCTCTGGATCTAAAGTTTGATAAGTTATTGGGTGGTAATTTTATAATAGTGCACTCTTTCTTTTTTAATGAAAGCACCCCCATCCATTGATTCGTAGTTTAAACTGCCTGTCTTTTAAACAACCCCGGAAGGGAGTAAACTCAAATGCTGCAACTCCCACTGCCTCCCCGGTACTGTTTGTCCTATTTATTTATTTATCTGTTATTTTTTATTTTTTTTATTTATTAATTAGTTCATTAATTAATTAATTAATTAATTGATTGATTGATTGATTGATTTATTTATTGATCTATTTATTGATTTATTTATTTTGCGTTATTTTGACTGAATAATTTTTTTAAGGTTATTTTAAATCTGTTCATTTACATCCTGCTTGTTTCAGTTTACACAATTTCATCAGAACGCTTTCACAGTTTACTGCGACATTTCTTCGCCAAACACGGTATATGAATAGTTTTAAAAACAGATTCAAATGATACCTATTTCTTCCAAAAAATTTATTATCTAATGATTTTTGGTGGTTTTAGTCATTGTTTTATTGAAGTTATTGAATCTCGTTCGATAGAGTAAGTCGAGGATAAGTAAATGTAATTGTGGTCTTCTAATCGATATAGCGTCGGATATATTCCCGGTATATCCGCCTGTAAAACAGCCAGGTCATCATGACTGGCCCGCAATTTTCAACCCCCCAAAATTATTGACCAGTTTCAAAACCACAGCCATGCGCTGATTATTATAAACGGACGCGAAGAATTTATGGGTGTAGTCGGTCATCCTGGTTGACCCTTTTTATGTTAGATATCTGTTAGGTTTTGTTTGGGAATACAGAGAAGGTAAAATACACCTTTTTCGTCATAGATAAATACGTAAGATAGTATTTGAATAGTACACAGGTCATCACCATCATTTGGATTCCAAAATCAAAGCTGTGTATCTAGGCAGCAAATAATCAATTGTATACAATACACAATCCTCGCTATTAAAGTAAAAACTAACGGGATATAATAGATACTGGGCTAATAACCGATATAATAATTTATTTTTGATGTGCATTTATGTTTTATTATTACCCAGATAAATATATTGCTATCACAGGTAACTCGAGATAAAATGTATTCCCTTTTTAGTTAAATATAATTTAAACTTTATATAAAACATGTTCACATTTTAATTGGATATAATTTTAACTCGATATAAAATAGACTCACCTCAGCAGAAATAATTTCAACTTGTGTGAATTTATTTTTTCTTAATCAGATGTAATGTCAAATCGCGTTTAAACTATTTCTACCAACAATATAAATAATTTCTACTCTAGTTTAAATATTTCCCGAGTGCAGAGGCGAAAAGGCGTTAAACACGTTAAAATAATATCTTTTAAAGTTGAAACATTTTAACTTCAGTTGAAATTATTTCTACCTAGTTGAGATAAAACTATTTCTTAATAAGTTATTTTTTAATGTAAAGGAAAAAGTATATAATTGTGTCACTTATAAACCAGGAAGTTTTAGCTTTTGACCGTTTTTACAAATCATTTAATATCTAATGTATAATAAAATGTGTATGTGGAGAGGTGCAATATTTATGTTGCTTTCACCGAAGATTGTGTCACGGTTATAATTAAGGGGATGTTAGTCACGCCATTTTTAAAATATAATTTCACAGGATTCTTTCTTCTATTTGGTACAAACTGGATTGTTTTTATATGCCTTTACCCAAAATTAACACAAATAAGAAAGACTGAGTGTCAAAACGAGTAGCAACAGACTATATTAGGGAGTTAAGTGGGAGCGAAAGAGGCTTACATGTCAACATGTATGTAAAGAGAATAGATCAAGGTGTTGAGAACAAATAACTTCCAATTCTCTGGAATACCGATTTTTCAACAAGTGTGAGTTTCACAATAGTATCAATCTGCGTTAAAAGCTAAATGGTACTTGATAGTTATCAAAAGGATGTCCCATCTTGACAAGACCATATATTATATAGTTTAGCGACGTCAGGTACGTGGGATTCTGTTCACAAAGGTACATTGGCTCTATAGATCAGTGGAAATGTCTTTGACCAAATTTTGGAGAGCGTTCTTTTTTTAATTCGAATGTGACATTTCTCAACGTTAATCTGACGCGCCATGACTGTTCACACAGGTGTAGAAACACCGTGTTCCAGTGAAAGGAAGAACCCCCCTCCCCTCACACCCTCGTCCACGAATACAGAGTTTAAACCGAGTAATAGAATTGTAGGCTGAATACAAGACTTTTTGGTCGACAATTTAGCAGTATTCGCCAATCCTCGTTTGGGTCCGGGAGAAAGCTAGTCTTATAATGCTAAAGTCTCACCGACTGACATCCGATGGGTACGACTGTTGTTTTGAGCATGGTTTCCTGGTTTATAGTGCCTTCGTAATTGCGATGTCAGCTCTAGAGTATTATTGGGTAATCTTATTAGATATTGCTTAATAAGATCCCAAAGTTTGTGTTGTATAGCCTAGTTCTGTTGATCGTCAGCTGTCCGGTCTATTGTTACACAGAGGTATTCTATTCCACGCAGCCTGTAATATATTCATCTGATTGGGTAAGTATGTGATGACGAAATCGGCGTGGGATTTATTCAGGAACCAATGAGAAACAACCTGTATTGGTACTATACTGAATCGAACTTAGAACTTTGTTTTTCAATTCCATCATTATCGATACCTGAATCCTGTCCAAGTCAATCTACTTATACTTGACACACATACTTATACTTATAAACTGAGGCAAATGACACAAAGCAAATATACTTACAACATCATAACGTATTTATTACAATATTTTGGTCCTTAAATATATAACATAATTAGTAAGTCGTAAAACAAAACTTTACAAACGAAAACATCTTATTTGAACATACTATATCTATTATTTTATAGAACATGTAATGTGAAGTCTAAATATATACCACATATAGTAATGTCATTTATTAAGCCGACACTTGTTTTCTGGTAAACATCACATATCATGAGCCACAGGGACATTAATCTATGTCATATATAGATTTAGGTATAATTGTAGCACAAAATACAGCTTTATCAACACATGCACATTTTACATGTCTACTGTTATTTAACATTTAACGGGATAATAACATAAAAACATTTAATAAATCCCTAGTTTATATTCCATATGTTGATCAACATACCAATGGAATACTGGGCATTTTATGACTTCTTTAGAAGCAGTACAAATACATTTATAACAGGGATTATAACCTTCACAATATTTGAAGTGCCTTGACTTGTATTGATCAAACAAGCACCCAATTCACATCAATAACATAAAGCACAAGTATCATTAATTTTCAGATTAATTTATTTTTTTTTCTGGAATTTAGCAGGAATAATGACTAATAATGACTTATTTTTGAAACAAATAGAACAAAAAAATAATTATACATTAATTGACATTCCAGACACAACTCTTTATCAACCATAGTTTCAGAAAAATGCATATAATTTATTGTTAATTATATTTGCATGACTTCTATAACTATGGGAATCTATTTTCTACAGCAGAATTCCCTAACGTATCTATATTGGCAGAACTATTACGAAAAGATAATAGTCTAATTAGACGATACACCCCAGCGTTCTTATCTTGGGATAAAATGTACTTCCGTAGTTATTTGATTATTTACAGAGATACCTTGTGGTAGGCACCTAACTGGCATTTGTTGAATTAGTTACATTTAACAACGGGTTTGCATTGAATGCCCTGTTAGAGGTATAAGCTCATTTTAAATAGGTTTAAACACATCGGCTTGCATGGTGTGCCGTCGTCTAGTGTATGACAATTAAGAAGGAATATAGTAATAGTTATTTGGTGAAACGTGAGTAATATTGACTAAATTTCTGTTATAAATTATTTTATGTCAGTAAATGAATGCCCCTTTAAGTGTGAGGTACAAATCTATACGATTTCAGTAAAAGAATGCCGCTTTTATAGTTTTACAAATCTATACGATTTCAGTAAATGAATGCAGCTTTTAGTGTTTTACAAATCTATGAGATTTCAGTAAATGAATGCCGCTTTTATAGTTTTACAAATCTATACGATTTCAGTAAATGAAAGCAGCTTTTAGTGTTTTACAAATCTATGCCATTTCACAAAATAAATTCAGCATTTAATTGTAAGTACAAATTTATTTGATTTTTGTAAATGAATGTAGCTTTTAGCACAGCGTATTTCTAAATCTTGTTGGGTTTAATTGATTGATTGATTGGTGTTGGGTTTAATTGAAGTAGACCGTTTTAATCGTTCTAATTTTAGTCAAAATGTGAAGTTTTCTGTGTGGCTGTATAATCTTAAATAATCTATAGAAGTGCTCATCGCATGGAATTCCACCAACAGTCGTCATGTTTCTTGAACACATTACAATAAGATAACTGAAATGACATAATAATATCGAACTTGGTACAACGTGATATCTTTTATGAAGCATTGAGACCCCGACCCTGTAGTCACTCAATCCTCCATACCTTCATTCAATTCCCCCTGTAGTCACTCAATCCTCCATACCTTCATTCAATTCCCCCTGTCCGCTTTCTCCCACGTTAAATATGGACGGATCGGTGATCACCAGCCCATCTGAAAAATAAAATAAAAACATTATTATCATTATCATTAACTTTGGAATCAGCGCAATGTTCTGTACCGAGTATCATGTCGTCTGATATTAATTAATCCTGTTGTATACCAATCCTGTTATACCACAAATACAGATCTGAATATAATGTTAGTAGCCAGTGTTGAAAAGCTCGAATAATGAGGATTTAAACAATGTAAATGCACATCTGGTGCATATCCGATACTTATCAGTATACCATTACAAAGGTGTAGTGCATTGTTGTTTTTGTTTTTCCAGAGCATGGTTCTCCAATATCCGTCGTCAGAATTCGTCGCCATACAAGGGAAAAACCATTGACGACTTAAAACCACAATCAAACAAACAAACCAACCAGAAAACAACTTTATCTAGTAAAATAAATGAATCAACAAGAGGTGAATGTGACTCACTTAATCCCATTGAAAGTACTCTATCGTTGTTGGAGTTACGGAGAAACTAGCTAAAACAGTCCCTATATCCACTGCAACTTAATCATGGAAATAGTTAAATCTTACGGTTATCCAACAGAAATTTGAGTTGAATGATCCCATTTTAAATAGGAATGTAGTTAAGTGTAACACCAATGTGTTTCTAAAAAATTTTAAAAACTGTATTAAGTGTTATGATTTTTACTGTGATATCTGTTAATCTGTAATACTATAATTATCATTATGTTACTATGAAAACCATAAATTTGAAATAGGAATGTAGTTAAGTGTCCGACAAATGTGTTTCCAAAATTTGAAAACCCTGCGTTATGAGGTATAGTTTTAACCATTTTCACATCGTATGGTATACTATTATTATGCATCTTTATGTTGCCATGGAACCATAAATTTAATTGGAATAGTCCAATTTTAAATAGTATGTAGTTTAGTGCAATACCAATGTTTTTCCAAAATTTGAAAACCCTGCGTTAAGCGGTATGGTTTTCAACGTGTTCACGTCACGTATACTATTATTATGTATCATTATGTTGCCATAGAAACCAGAAAACTCGATTGGAATGGCCTCATTTTAAAAAGGAATGTAGTTTAGTGCAACATAATGTGTTTCCAAAATTTGAAAATCCTGTGTTAAGTTGTAATGTTTATATCTTGTTCCTGACGACAATATCCCTACCGCATATTATGCTGATGGAGGGGGTGGGTGGGGGTTATTTTATAGTAATTGTGACCTTAACCGTAAAAGACCACAAATGGTATCGGATGCAATTTCGGACTAGATCACTGAAAACGTGATCTATCAAATCAAACTGCCATCATGGCCACAGTCCATCTAATGATTCGATCAGTTATTTATTCATTCATTCATTCATTCGTTCGTATATTTATTATTTCGTTCATTCATTTATTCACATCCAGCCATCCAGCCATCTATCTATCTAATCATTTGTTCATTTACCATTATCTTGAGTAGAGTCATCAGTGATATCGTTGTCATCCGAACCAATGGTGTCTGGTGTATGTGTGTGGTCTGAACCTCCGTCTCTCCCGGACAACCCGGACACAGCTGACGAAGCTTTGCCATACTTCGACACTGACTGCTCCTCGAGGCTTGATGGTGTGGTCGCTCGGCTAAAACTTAGGTACATCTCTCTGCGACAAAAAAAAACTTATATTAAGAAATGGCACTATATATCGATAATAACACAAGGAGGAGTAGCTTTACATTGAAACGAATTTTATTTGTGTTGCAAAAGAAATATGGATGTTATTTTGTGTTGCAAAAAAGACATAGATGTAATCCATCGTAATCCTGTATTGCTCTGGACGAGACAAGGCACCATCACTCTTCCGGTGCCAGGGGCGTAGCCAGTATGTAGCACTGTAGGCCTGGGAATACTACTTTTTTGGCCAAGTTATCTTAAAAAAAAACCACCCATAATTCAAACCTATAAGCTTCCTGGCAAGTGGGGTTGTCCTGATAAGTGAATGAATATTACGCTTTGTTTTTTGGGGTCTTTACCATAGGTGTCGTCCTAGATGGGCGTCCTTGCACTGTATATATATATATTCATATTTTCGTGCCTACAACTTTTAAAATCCTGGCTACACGCTTGTCCGGTGTTTTATTCTTATTCTTGGAAACACTTTTCCTACCTTCAGTCTCGGCCTGCTGGATTCCAATTTATGATGCATGACACGAAAGTATCCGGGGTATAACTTATCTGGACTAGCCAGTTTAGTTCTTTTTACCGGCTACACACAAAGTTATAACTTGAATGAATGCAGTATATATTTCACTCAAAGATTGGGTTGATTTTATTACAGATTATAAGGACAATTTGTTCCAATACAGTCGGGTCATATGCATATACAGTATACCAGTGTTAACCATTACCAGAATCAAATGCCTTGATAACAACCACTTGGGTAAAAAAGTTGAATAGCAAGAGTATTAGAGCTGTGTAATAGCCAAACTCAACTGTGGACAACTTGCCAAAACAAATTTTAAAAAAGAATTCGGTCAATAATGCAAGGTCATCTAAAATTAATCCGACTTCCGTTCCTTTGACTTGGCTTGGGTTTTGCGGAAACCGCAATGATGTGTGCCGTATCTGATTACATTTGCCCTGAACTATTCTTATTTAACACACATATACTGCATACAGAACACCTTCCATGAACTAAGCACACATGCTCTTAAACATTTTACAATATACCAAAGATAGACAAAGCATGTGTTCTCGGAACCCGATAATAATTTGGGTATGACCTTCGCTTATATTTATCTTTTAATTTAAAACAAACTTGTTTATAAATACCATCCTGGGATGCATGATTTCAAGGAATACAATTTCAAATATCTCTTAACCAAAATTACAGACGACACCAAATTGTTTTGTTTTTGTTTTTTTAATTTTTTGTTCCAAAATAATCCATACACCAATCTTAATGCGCAGAACCCTTTTAGTATGAACAGGAAGTGGAATTCGAATATCTGGATAATCTGGTACTGTGATTGTAAGTTGAAACACTACGCCTCAATGGTTCATTGAGGGCTCTATAGAACAGAGTATGGTTCTATATTGCACCATTATGACGAAAACGGCTCAACGATACAAGACCAAAGGGATAAATACTAGTAACAGTTGTTGTGAGGGCGCCATACTGAACCATAAAGGGTTCCACCAAAGCCATGACTACAGAACCTTACAGGATCCCATTAGAGCTATATTTTTTTAAGAGTGTATGGTACATGACAAGACTATAATATTGTAAAGACTTAATTTCAATGTCGTTCCTCCCAAATTTCCCAAGTGCCAACCAAGGCTATAGCGCAACACTATAGAAACCTTCAAAATTGCTATTCAAAAGTTTATTAGAATCAGAATTTATCAAACTAAACAATAAAAATACATTTTGTGTAGAGCAATCTTAAGAATATTGTGACTTGCGGACAAAGCAATGTATGTTCCCCAGGATTTCGTCGGGCAAACTGCCCATTAATTGCGCACCCTCTGTCCCGATCCTCTATGTCATTTACACTCTTAGCAACTCTCACAGCAACTGTTCCATAAATTTTTCACTATCTTATAACATCCAAAAACCGTGGTATTTTGGATAGCAATGTCTGAAAATAATATACCCCCTTTAAAACGACAGACTTTTAAAGTTAAAATCCTGTTTTTCTGCAAATCGCTTTTGTGCGACTGCGGTCTTTTTACTCCTGTGGTCTTCATTTAGAACTATCCTTTTTTTCTAAAGAACCCTAAAAAACACATTATTTCTAAGACTTGACTCACCTACTGATACCAGATTGGTCTTTCCTCAGAACAACCTCAAAGATCAGACATGATATAAACATGAAGGCCAGCAACCCAGTCGCTATTCCAACGTCTATAACAAAACAATTAAAACGTTTGGAAACATAATATACAGATCTGGTTATTTTAACAAACGACGTATGTTTGGTAACAAGCTACATTGATGAAATCAATATTTCCTTACTAACATTCTCGAAAACAGAAACGGGCGAATTAATAAATGTTATTAATGGGGATTTCTCGATCTTGCAATTGTCCGACCATAAGTATTTTAACAATGTTAACGTTTCTATTAGGCCTCGGATTGTAATCTTGTAAATTTGCAAGTTTTAATGAGCTTATTTTTCTACAGGTTACAAAACACTAATCATTGATAAAGATGAATTGATTCAGTGGAAGTTATTACCATAAACTGTTGGAGGAGGAAGGTATTGAGGGGATAGTTTTTTTTTTTGGGGGGGGGGGGGGGGGGGGG
>JARFOD010106213.1:0-15949 GCA_031763545.1 Mopalia muscosa
GAACTGCATGCTTGTGCACGTCGGAGTTGCTGTGTGTCATGATGTCTTTGACAACGCATTTACCTCTAATAATAATATCTCTAGTATTATGTTTCAAGAAAATATTTAGAAATTTATGAGTGTGAAGTATATATTGTCTGATATTAAAACCGGGAACACTACTGCTATGCCAACAACTGCGCCAATAATTGCATTGAAGACATATGCTTCCTAGCATCTGTCCAGATATAGATTACTTTGTGACCATTGATCTGACGACAATTGCCCCCAACGATTACTGCTCCATCCGCCAAAAAAATCAATGTCTTTAATCAAGTTGTCCTTAACTTGTTTACAGGGTATATGTGTAGAAATACTTTAATATGAATTACGATTTACGTCAGAAGTTTACATACTATTGTAAATATTGACGTTGATAAACGATTCGTATTTCAAACTTTGATACTGCTACCAGATAATTAAACCCTTACAAAAAAATATATATGTTGACAGTCATGCCAGCGAACGATACTTCCTTTGCAGTTTTAATGCTGTTTCAAAGACACTGTGATGCTGGCAAATAAATAATAAAGACATACGTTAAGTCACGGAGAATATTTTCTTCGATTTGGGCTCAAACCATTACTGAACTCGCTTGATTTAAGCAGAAATTCCAGGCGACCGTTTCGTCGATATTTCTCACTGTCGATACACATTCCAGGCGACTTTTTGTCGATATTTCTCACTGTCGCTGCACATCGTATTGAATGAACACATCAATAATTATAGTTACTTTAGATATAGTTGGTACTTTTACAGTTCAATCAGCTGATACATTGCATCTGTCACCTCGATCTTAATTATTGGAATAAGATGGATTGATTTAGGAATCGAGGTCAGTGGTATCGATCTATCACTTACCCATAAGCTGGGCCATAAGTCTACAATTTATGTTGACCTCATTCATCAATGTGCAATGGTTGGTCACATGGTTCATTACATCTGTACACATACTGTCCATCAGGCCATAAGGAGATAGAATCAAATCCTTCTTCCTTAGTCTAGACTTGGACTCAAAGGAGCCGATCGGCTATACTTCCTAATGTTCTTGTTACTGTGGTATCCTCTAAACCCAGGTATCGCCATTGAATGCAGTCTTATGTTTTATTATCATCATTACGCATGGCCGTGAAAGATGTATAAATATGCATCAAATTCATACAGTTTGCTCACCAGAAGCTTCTTTATCAGAATATGTGCACTATTCCTACTTTTAAACAAACCTGGCAAATTTCATATGGCTTTGAAATACTCAAATTTAGTTTAGGAGTACATTATTGTCTAAATTGAAATCGTGGAATATATTGATCAATTGATTGTGGTCTGGTATCATACACTCTTTAAAAAATATGGCTCTTATGGAAACCTTTAAAGGTTCTTCAGTCATGGCTCTGGTGGAACCCTTTATGGTTCTGTATGGTGAGTATGGAACCCTCACGGTAATTGTTCCACATATTTCTCTCTTTCTTTTGGTATCAAAGAACCGTTTTTGTCATATATATAATATGGTTCCATATAAAACTAACCTCTTTTCTCAAGAACTCTCAAATAACCACTATATTTAACAGAGTAGTGGCGATGGCCGTCTGACGCCCGAGGGGATGTTCGCGGTACACCCGACAAGTTCCGGGTGTAAACGAGCCGGCCTGTTCTTCATAGTAATACAATGTAAGGAACACAATTTTCAGTCAGTCCAACAGAACGTGTCCGTCATATATATGTTCATGTTTGACATACAGCAGAGCAATTTTTTTTTATTAATGATGTGCTACTCATATTTGTGATCTATCAGGGTCAACATTAGGACGCTACATGTAGCGAAATATGGAGCCTCCGTGGCGGAGAAAGATAACTGCAACGAAATTTTAACTATAGGCTTACATCGCAATAACGCTGTACCACATCTTGGGAGGTGTCTTGATAGCGTTTTAAGAAGGTTTTCTTTAGATTGGTTGCTGACTTTCAAGCGCAAATGGCATGAACATATGTATAAAACCGTGCTCTATCGTAGAAAACATTGTGGACATGGAAAAGGGACCATTGTAGTGCAAATGATGCAAGCATCCAAGGTCTCTGTGTGCGGTACAATAAAAAAAAAAAAAAAAAAAAGATATCTCTCATTAAAAACTTTGGTCGTGTATGCATCACATTCAAGTTATGTCATTATAAATGTATGCATGTGAGCAAAGTCTATATCATTTTGTAATCTAGTACCATCTTGCTTTTCAACACAGACTGGAACTTTGCCACGTGGCTGACCAACTTTTCGTCTCTGTTACGAAACAAATCCAGCTGCTTTTAAATGTGTACACTTGTAATGTGAATCAAATAAAAATATAACAAAGTTTTATTTAAGGATAAGCAAATTTGTTATCAACTTTAAATAAGAATTGTATTGATTTGGAGCTCTACGACTCATCCCTAGTCCCGGTGTATTTATACAGTTGTTATTTGCCAGACGGCGGCCGCACAATTATAACAGTGATTTACCCAATACAATAACCAAGCCGACTATCATGGAGGTATGTCGGCGACGGTTTCAATTAAATGGAAATATATATGGGTCCTGGCGAGTCATTCCAGTGATTAAGTCATACAATAATGTTTTCCTTCGTACATATATATTTATATGCTAAGCTGTTTTTGGATAATTCAACAGACTATACAAAATCCAAACCGAACGTTTGTTTTGTGTATGTTTGTTTGATTGGGTTTTAACGTCGTATTCAATGGTATTTCACTAATACGACGACGGATTTTCCACTTTACACAGCATTATGACGGTGGAAAACCGGGAGAAACCCCGGAAAAACCACCCCGACAACATGTGACTCGCTCATATACCTGATGGTAGACCGGCGAACTCGATCTGGTGAACCGTTTGCTTTGTGTGTCTAGATGGTTATGTTTTAAAATTTTCATTCGTTTTTACATGCGCATGCAACAGCTGGTTTTAGAAATATCTTGTGACTACAGATTTAGAAATAACTTCGGCTGGACTATATGATAAATGTGCTGGGAGTTCAGTAATTTTAGAACTGGATGTAAGGCCATACAGAAAATGACAAATATTATAAATACATGTATGAGGAAAGCTTATATTAGTTGAGTGTATTTAAATATTAATTACATTTGGGAGTTGATTGTGAGACCAGACCGTTTATTAGCTACAATATGATGCTAATTTGTCAAATACTTTTTTTTTGATATTCTCTATATGTTTTTTTTTCTCAGAATTTTAAATAAATAACGAAACATATTCCATAATTAAGGAAAGTCTGAAAAAAATGTTTGTTTGTTTGATTTGGGTTTATAAAGGTCATACTTAAGCTCATTTCAATAACATGAATGCGTGCTAGCCCAATTGTGGAAGGACACCCCACTTGACGACAATGGCAACCTCCAAGGACGAGACAGAACAACCACAGGACAACTTCAGGAAGTAACACAAATACATCACAAATAGATCGGCATCAAGTTGCCCCTTAGCTATGAGAGCACCAGGGCAAAAGTCACTCCTAATCGTTGAAAAAAGGAAAAGTTATTTGTTAGTCCGATCTGTATTTATGATATCAGGGGTGGACGATGGGTCGTCTGAGGCTTTAGACAGATTGTTCTTCAACTGTAATACATTAAAGTAATAAGAAACAAACTTACTTGAGATAACACTGCAATAAATACATTTTGGGCGGTTATCCTACAATCACACACCCCTCCCCACCCCTCCCGGACCCCTCCCATAACAAAAAAGGATAGTATATTACCAGCAACCCTAGCCAAGAGTTTTATTCTGAGAGTTGGTGTCTGAAGGGGTGGGTACATATGCAATAATCTCATTGAGATGGTTTGAATACCCGAACATATCCGCTTTTTGACATCATTTTTACTAGCAGAGATATCTGGTACCACAACATCTGATTGCCTGCGTAGAAGTTCCCACACTTCCAATCAATCGCTTGGAAGTAGAGTCCGATTACAGGGAATGGTCGTCAAGGGTTGTAATGTAGAGTAGCTCGGAATAAAACTCTTGGCTAGCGAAGATGGTATACTACCATCTCTGTGATTTACAAGAGCGTAACCATAGCTATATTTCTTGAGGTATGATCAGAATAATGCTATACTTCATAACCTTTGACTCAACATCGCTACTTTAATACAATTTAACACGACTGGCCTTTAGGGCATGGTAAATACAGAAGGATGATGTGCATTTATTCTCCTCTTAACACTAATCTGGGTGGGAATCTGGCCTCTAATCTATGTAATTGACAGCTTAAGTATTGTACAAATGGAGTAATCCGTGACATTTACAAGTGTGGTCGTGATAGAAATCGGAAATAAGGCTTCAGCGAATTTCTGATACTCGTGCCAAGTTTAAGTGCCCAATTAAACGACAGGCATAACAGTAAATTGAGAAATAGTTAAGTTAATAAATAGTTATTAATTCAATTATTAAACTGTAGATCTATAGTCAAATTATTTTATCGGATTATGAGCGAAAGCATATACAATAGGTCATCATCATTGATTTGACGTTTTCGCTGTTTCGGCAGTACTTTGGTTTATTTCACTCGCATGGCATCAGCGCCAGCCTTACGAGTGATGGAGAAACCCGTTTAAAGCCCTGGGGAATCTACCCGACTGCCGTATCTCCCTGAAAACTGTCATACATCATAAAAACCTTAATTTGCAGTGTAGCCGAGCAAACTATCACGCCCATATACACCACTTGTAAGGCTGACGAGTTATACAGAGACACTTTAGCGAAAACCTTTATCAGTGTACAAGAGCAACCCGTCCTCAGCCTTAAACATTATTTATATTAGGCGTAACGAAAATTATAACTCATAACGACGGAAGCCTCGTTCCCTACACCCTGTATTCCATCATTTTGTATTCTGTCAGGAAGGAAAAATACGTAAGGCTTGTCACCACTAAACTAATTCATGAAGATTTTTACACAGTCGATATAAAGTAAGGGAAAACGTCAGTTTGAAACCAATTACCTAAAGCACCGAATTACGTCAGTTTGAAACCAACTACCTAAAGCACAGAATTACGTCAATTTGAAACGAACTACCTAACAAACATAAAGCAAGGAGTTAAGTCAATTTGAAACTAACTACATAATGCAAGGAATTAAGTCAATTTGAAACTAACTACATAAAGCAAGGAATTAAGTCAATTTGAAACTAACTACATAAAGCAAGGAGTTAAGTCAATTTGAAACTAACTACATAAAGCAAGGAATTAAGTCAATTTGAAACTAACTACATAAAGCAGGGAATTAAGTCACTTTAAAACAAAGTTAGATGGATTAAAAAATGTTGGCCAACCATTAAGATATTCTAAACTAGAATCGATTCTACTCCCTACGTCGAGACATTAATTCGGGCCATCTTGTTTTGCACTTTTTATATTTGTTGATCTGTGGCAAGTGTCGCCCTAAATATTGGCGGAAATTAATGCGCGATGGTCTGGCATGGCGTATTGGAGATGTCTTAATCCCGTCCACTATAGAACTCTCTCGAGAATACAATTGCAATTAAGATCAATATGAGTGTGTAAATTATTCCAGAATGAGGCTTCACATATCTAACACAATCTCACGTAAACCAGGGATGCTGTTCTAATTACGCTATCACTATATTACCCAATAATTCCATGGATGTCAAGGCAGTAATGCTTGGCAAAAGCGATTGTTATTGATCATACCTGATGCAAATCGAAATCAAAGTGGAATCGTTTTTCATATTGCATTATTTTTTTTAAGGTTTCAAAGCAATAAATGAGACAAATGTTTTTCCTATAAAATGAAAAGCAACATCACGAGCAGTTATTCTTTGGCTGACTCTATCAAATAAAGCCTGCGCCGTGATAAATGATGCTGAGAGTATATTGGCAATCGGATTGAACCCAAATCTAATGAGATCTGTGCTCAACATTGAACACCTATGGTCAACAATATTTTAAATTGTGCGAAAAGTTATTAAATCGAACAGAATGGTTATAAATATATATGTTTTAATTTCGAAGAGATGAGATGTAATTGACATATATGTAACCAAATATAAATGACAAACATTTCACTCTTTTACTAATCTATTACTATCTCAAGGTCTATTGATAAACTCTCAGATAACAGCTTTTTCAATGGATCTTCATCTCTTTGTTTGCAGTCAATACTTTTAACAAAAAATAATGCAAACTACCAGGTGTAAAAGATCAATGAACTTACGTTGAAACCAATGCGGCTTCGCATGTTCACTTATGAGATTGACGCCATGATTAATATCGACAAGGCCGTCAGATTTGTCTCTTCAAATTTTCATTTTCTCACATTCAGCTGTCGTGCAAACAGAGTCCTTTACTATGTAATGAACTATGGCCAATATGATTGCCGTCATCGATCATAATTTGTGCTATTTAACTTGTTTTAAGTGTGTTATAACTGCAGTTATAATACACAGTTAGGTGACAGCTGCCGATAACAGCCCAATAACATGCACAAATAGACGTAAACAAAACACAATCGGTACTGCAACATATATCAAAGAATAAAAAAAACTATTTTATAATAAATGAGAAGGTGTGAATGGACGAATTAATCCACGCGCCATTGTTTATTGAAATAAATAAGTATATATAACAAGAAGCCCATAAGCATTGAATGGACCTGTAGCAAAAACATCGGTTGTCATTTTTTTTTTAATAAATAATTGTATAAGCAGGACGGTTGATTGTTAAAGTTGTAAAAACTTAATTTCCGCTTATTGACTGTTATAAACAGCATGTATGCCAAAAATCACTCTATTATATCTGTACAAAAAAGACATAATTCACATCCTAAAATAACGCAGTATACAAATAGCATATATCGGCAATTAAAGTTAGGATCATTCTACAGTATCTATCAAAGTATTGTCCATATCTTAATATCCACATTTTATACTTATGTGGAAGCATTCACAAAACACGATTCTGGGTTTTGTATAGATTATGGAAATTCTAGCGTAGATTATATAGCGTAACGACAAATGTAAGTAGCAAATGCCCAAAGCAATCACGAAAACAGAATCGTTAGGACAAAATAAATTGTATACACAAACAAATTGCTTCTGGTGGTTCGTATTTTGTGAAGCAATCAGGGAAACTGAATCGTTATGGCAAAAAAATTGTATCCACAGACAATTGCTTCAGATCGTTCCTAATTAGGGAAGCAATCAGGGAAATAGAATCGTTAGGACAAGATATTGTATACACAGGCAATTTGCTTTAGATCATTCCTACTTTGTGAAGCAATCAGGACAATATCATTGTTAGGACAAAATAAATTGTATTTACAGACATCGCTTTAGATCGTTCCTATTTAGTGAAGAAATCAGGGAAACAGAATAGTCAGGACATAATAATTATATACACAGACAATTTGCTTAAAATCGTTCCCATTTAGTGAACAATCAAGAAAACAGAATCGTTAGGACAAAATACATTGTATACACAAACAAATTGCTTCAGATAGGAACTATTTTGTGATTTATAAGGAACAAAACCCAGTAGGACACCTATGGGGTTAATTAATGCTAGTCCAGAGTACACAATATAACACAATGTTTTATTGTTTACTATTGTTTTTAAAGAAAATCTTTAAGCCACAAAGCCACTGGTGAACAAATGAGCATACTGGGCGCCAAACATGATGAAGAAATATGGTAGGCGACTTTGGCGAAACGACAAAAAACCGGAAGACGCTTATGGTGAGAGATTAAATCTGTATACAATGGTTGTCAGAAACATGAACCTGGTACCTGGAGAAAGAAGAATCCAGGACTTTATCGATTCTTTTCCCCAGAGAAATATGGTAGCTTTTACAGATGATGGTAAGTTCCCGGTGTGTCAGTAAAGGGTTAACGGCTCTGTGCGAGAAATAAAAAGATTCTGCAGACAATCGAAGAGAGAATTCACTGGGGCCACCTCGTCTTTCTGGCGTGTGAACATCACAGGATACAGTAACTATCTCATAAGCTGGGATTGATTGATCGTCGCTTCGATGCAGTGACCTTTATTCAGATTTATATATTGCAACTATTTTAATAATACTATCACTTTATGATTTTAGCTCGGGTAGTTGCCAGTTCTGTCTATAGAACGCATTACAGACACAAGGTTAGGCTAGACAGATCTGTGGAGATATTTGATTATGGTACATTTATTGGTCGTTTACAGTTGATTCCGTAATCATATTACGGAATTATTGCGCCTAGCCTTCATTGGCGATAATGTGCATTCCAAAACATCAAAATATACCGGTAGGACTATTCGACTTTACATAAATATGGAAGAGTTAATTATAAAAACAATTGCATCATTTTCGATCTATCTGATAATCAGATCGATTTATCGGCATGGGGAAATAAGGATATCGAAAGTAATGACACCGATAACCATGCACATGGCCTTGATATATCGTTTTGTTGAAACATGCCTACTTAATTATTTGTTTATTAATTGATTAAATTGTTCATTCATTGAACCCTTTTTAATATACGTCGTCTTGGAGCTCATTACGCATACATAAAAAGCATAAAACGGGAATTCAAGATTTACTCTCAAATTTGAATCAATATCTAGGACACCCAAATCACGAACTGAATTACCAACTCGGCAATACATTTCTCCTATAACTCAAGATTAACAGTGCTATTTGAGATACACGACGAAACATGGCTCACATGGCTCTCGATTAGTGTTGATGGTATGTATAACCCGGAACAAAAATTTCACATACGGCTCTAGATTAACTGTTGCAGATACACCAATGAATAACCATCACTGCCCATATGACTTTCGATCAGTGGAGAAAGTATACATCAATCGGTACAAACAATTCTTATATAGCTCTAGATTCGCCGTTTAATTGAGGCCTGAAACGAAACAACTATACAACACACATATGTCTCTCCGCCACTGTTAAAGATACATAGTGATAGGAACAACTAACACCCATATGACTCTCTGTCGCTATTAAACATAGATAGTAACCGGAACAACTAACTCCCACATGGCTTTCTGTCACAGTTAAAGATACACAGTAATCGGAACAACAAATACTCAAATTTCTCTGGGTAACAGTGCTGAACACCTGTCAAACGGAACAACTTAACCACACACTGTTGATCCTGACTCAAGATACATTACAACGGAACAACACCTTAAACATACCATCCGTTAGTGTTCAAGATACTCAGCAATCGGATCAACCAAGCCAATATGAGTCTCGATCAGTGGTCAAGATACTCAGCAATCGGATCAACCAAGCGAATATGACTCTCTACCAGTGTTCAAGATACCCAACAAGCGGATCAACAAATGCCTATTTGACTCTCGATCAGTGTTCAAGATACTCAGCAAGCGGATCGACCAAAGCCCAAATGACTCTCAACCAGTGTTAAAGATACTCAGCAAGCGAACCAGCCAATGCATATGATTCTCGATCAGTTTTCAAGATACTCAGCAAGGGGATCAACCAACGCCCATACGACTCTCGATCAGTGTTCAATATATTCAGCAAGCGAACCAGACAATGCATATGATTCTCGATCAGTTTCAAGATACTCAGCAAGGGGATCAACCAACGCCCATGTGACTCTAGATCAGTTTTCAAGATACTCAACAAGGGGATCAACCAATGCATATGATTCTTAATCAGTGTCCAAGATACACAGCAATCGGATCAACCAATACACATGATTCTTGATCAGTTTTCAAGGTACTCAGAAAAGGGGATCCACAAACGGCAATATGTCTCACTATCAGTGCTCAAGATACCCAGTCATCAGTTCAACCAACGTCCATATCACTCTTGACCAGTGTTCAAGATACCCAATAAGCAAATCAACCAACGCTCATATGACTCTCAGTCAGTGCTGAAGATACTTAGCAAGCGGATTAACCAATGTTCATATGGCTTTCGAACAGTGTTCAAGATACACAGTAAGGGAATCAACCCATGCACATATGAATGTTCAAGATACTCAGCAAGCTAATCAACCAATGTCCAAATGACTCTCGACCAGTGTTCAAGATACTCAGCAAGCGGATCAACCAAAGCTCACACGGCTTAGTTCAGTATTCAAGATACTCAGAAAGCGGATCAACCAATTCCCAAATGACTCGAGATCAGTGTTCAATACAAACAACAACCGCGACAATCGAAGTCTTAAGACGTGTTGTTGTAAACGTACTGCAGGTGTACTAATTTATTGGTCTTTGTATTCTGGGGTTTGTTTGATTGAGGTTTAATGGAGTTATAACACTAATATAGTGTCCGCATAGCCCCATGCATGTAGGGAACCCCCCTCGACATCACTGGCGGCAACAATAACAAAATATAATTCAAGCACTGAGCTCTTGGAGCGTCAGTGTACAGTAGTCTTGCCACTAGCCAACTGCGCCTGCGTCATACAAGATTGACGAGCGAGTGCCACTGTAAACAAGACCTGGCCTAATACAGCCTATTACAGAGCTGTCGTCTTGTATGCAGAACATTGTGAAATAATGACAAATCAATAGCTGAGGAACTTGGTAATAAGTAGCTCAATACAATGTACCGGTATAGTTAATATGGGGTTTGTCAGATTCCCCGTCAATGAGCCGTCAAACACCAATCGGGGGAAGTATTGTCTGATAATTTAGGACTGTAATAAAGGAAACTGTAACAAGTCCATAAATATCAACCAGACCTGTGTAACTGCAACAAGGCTTGTTCTGATATTTCCTCAAAACTATTCATCCCAACATGATCATGTATAACACTTATCCTCATCAATACAACGTAAGATTATACAAATATGCTGTCTATGTTGGCCAATAAATTCAATTAATTATTTCATTTTATATATTGCATATTTTTTTCTAACATATTTTTAACAAACTAATTAACCAGCTGTAAAAAAATTGACTGTTGTTTTCTAGATATCCCTTAATTCCATGCAATTTGCTGATGACCTTCACGAGTTAATCACGAAATAATTTTGCCTCCAGCAATAGTCCACCAGCTCAGATTCGCCGTAATTCATGTCATCATATCCAGTCAAACAATCTGTGTCGGGAATCATAGAAAAAAAGGTGAGAGGATGGAAGGATTATAATCCTTTCACATTTTCCCCCTACGATTCCTGTCACAGATTGTAATTCGTTTTGAAGGCAGATGACTACAACCTCTTTATATGCCTAAGAGACAAAGTTTTAATGTCACGGTATAATGTTAGAAAGAAAAGACACTTCAGATGCTCATGTGTAAAATCCTTGGGAAAATGTTACTGGTGATCTTAGAAAGAACATGTCTCAGATCCACGTATAACTGTCTCTCTGTATACTTATAGCTTATTTTGCCATAAATTATAGTATTGTCTTCTCTCGAGAGGTACGCAGGTCACTCAAGACTATACTCCACTGAAAAATTGTCCCAGAGAGATTTCCGAGAACTAGACAGGATTTTTAACTGGAGCGACATCCCTTTGCTAGTGAGATTAATCATTGGAAAAGGGCTAAAACTGAACGATGGGTCAGTATATATATACGAAACAGAATGGAAAAATCTGCATCATTTTCCATCTTTGTGGGCACAAATAGTTTACACGTTACTTGGTCATCACTTCCGTATTGTTCATTTAAAAAGATTTATTGGCTAATACGATATAAAATCGTTATCCTATAAACAGCCACAAAGCTTTGTATAACAAAAATACAAGACCTACATATTGCATATCTCTTAATTTATGATATAGATAAGATAAATAAATTATATGACGCATACAAGCGGTCTAAATATGACACATTGTGACTTTTACCAATCGAAGGACCTGTCAATACATGTGTCGCTGGAGGTGAGATTCATTGCTTTACATGGGCGGAATTTCACAGCACTGAATATCTTAATTTTCTTGAGAAAAAGGTTTCGTGTAACAGATTTAATTGATACATTGTTTGCAAATCAGGACATTTGATATGGTCTGAGACAGAGTGTGTTGCTGTCATTTAAGTATTGGCCATCACATGGTGGGGACTGCGTGACAGGCCCCATTTCTCATCATAAATGTCACTTGCAGTTGCAGTATAAATCCACTATATGGGCCCTTAAAAACAGACAAAGTAAACAGACAATGGTATCTTCCGCGTTAAACCCATTGGCTTAGATATATATCTTATAGATAATGTATAGAAAGTATTGCCAACTGAATCAATGTCATGTTCTGCAACCAGTTTCACAAAGCGATCTAATAGGTTACAAATGTAAATACCATGGCAACCAGTAGGGCCTACCGAAGACATTATGCTCTGGGTAGTAAAATTCAACTGAAAACAAGATCGCATTGTGAAAGTGGTTTCAGATTTATTATAAGCATTTTCAGTATTTTGGCACCATTGCAGCTAACGTATTAATATTCAAAATGTAGATATAAACACTAGGCCTATTTTTGTTGTAGTCGCCACCACTGCATCCAAGCGACCAAAATTTGGAAGGTGGATATAAGCAGTATTTTTATTACATTGGCACCACGGCAGCCAACTGAGCAACATTAAGAAAGTGTAAGTAAAATTATTTTCGTCATTCTGCCAACCCTGTAGCGAGCTCGGCCAAGAAGCCTAAATTTACAAAGTATAGTTATGAACAGTATTTTCGTTAACACTTTCTTAATTTTAAAAGATTCTAGAAAATCAAAATAACGATAAAATAAAAGAAAAAAGAATGCGCTGCAACTGGCCTTCACACTCGGGGTTTTCAGCTTATGCCTGTTTTCAGCTAATGCCTGAAAAGCTTTTTTAACAATGACACATTAATAGCTGTAGTTTATACAGGTGTTCACCAATGGCCACAGATGATCTGGTACCAGTTGCTCGAAAGCCGATTATGCCTAATACCTGACTCATTAAATTGCACACAGCAGATTAGAAATGGACGTTCAACATAACGTTATGTCACGGAATAGCGGATTAAATAAAACAGCGCTTTGGGTTACCATCCCTAGATGGATATAGTGGCTCTAACGATGATGACTGCATTGTACAAACATGTTTACCGTCCAAGCATGTTTACCGACCGATTGTCATTACTTTCTGCTAACTGCCTGTTAATTTACAGAAAATGATATAAAGATATCTAAAAAATCTTATGTAACTGTTGTAAACAAGGCTGTATACCAGACCAGTACATGAGACAAATACAGGTGTGTCAATCAATACCAAGCGTAAATCGATTAATAACGAGAACTCGATGTGCAGTTCAATACAATGATTGTTTTATTCATGCATACGTTGTGCTGCGCCTCAGGTAAAATGGGGCTATACTATAGATATGGCTATTTCAAAAGTATCCAGGTCTATAAATAAAAATCTCAGCATAAACTCTTAGTTTAAGACAACTTTAAGCCGGCTGTGGCTATTAGCCTGTCACGCTATGTGATCGCGACATAACGGTACCGGTACCGCTATATTTATTGACAGGAACTAATACAAACTAAATAAATGACACATAATTAGCGTAGTATATGTTCATGGGCGAATGTAAATTATATTCTCTGAACAAGGTTCTTCATAAATATTACACAAACATACTTGATGAACGGTGATGTAAATACAGAACTGCCATTAACGTCAAGTTAGTGTTATTTGGAGTAACTTAAGTCAATCTTTTCCAGTCCATGCATGCGTTAAATCACGTCGTATATTTAAGTAAAGGAGTACATATAACACATATTAAGAACACCCAAATCTATTTTCTATGTCTACTAAACAAACGTAAACCTCGATCTACGGTTGAAAACGAAATAAATCTTAAATTAACCTCTTTATTAAAATATAATATAGTTAGAATATCTATAAATACTTACACCAATTCATGCGCCGGTCGAATGGCAATTTGTATTGTATAGCTGGTGTCCACATTCAATTTGACGGTATGCGAACTGGTAAACCTCTCGCCATCCTGTTTGAAGAATATAGCATCGTGTTCCGGTTCTTTCTTTAAAGTCAGAGATAAGATAAAACTGGAAGCCATGTTATTAAGGACAGTTTTTTCAGGTTTGTGTGTAACCCCCTAGAGACCCTCTTTCAGCAGTAAATCCGTAGCAGCTTCACATATAACATTCATCTAAGTGACTGTAAGCTCCCAGTACAACCGGCTTGCATATGTATACACTCACCGGACTGTAAAATGAACTGTTCCCGAATGAATCAGTCACACCCCCCTTGTTAACGCACACAGAGAAATGACACAAATAGTTGTCGTCTATGTTTCTCGTTTGGATGTACTAACTAGCTAGACGGGGAACTGTTGATGCCGGTCTGTAGACAATACGTCTTCAACTCCGAGTAACATCGTATCTCTCTGTGTGTGTATGGGTTAACTTAGCCGACGTCTTCAATTCTGTCTTAAGCTGTGTGGTGGTAGAGAAGAGAAAGCTACAGCTCACGGACAGGAAATTTTACCGGCTTACTACCACTGAATGTCCACACAGTCCCAGACATTGATTTAAATGTGTTTAAGCCTCACTCTCCAGTCTGCCTTCAACTGCTAACCCAAACAGAGGCGGTCTGTGAGTGGAGTCTCTCCCCACATCACGTCACACGGCCACAGTATTGAATAAATCCTTATCCTTTTCTCGTTATGTAGGCCAGCATAGCCTAAATATTTTTTCCACCTGTTTTATCGTGGATTTAGCTTTTTTGTGTTTAGTGTTTTTTGCCCGTAATAACTTTTAAACGTACATAAGATAAAATACAGATTAATGTAGGATACATACTGTTATTTGATTACTGTTTACAGTAGGCCTACTATACGCTGTTTTACAATTAGGTTTGATTTATTCTAAAGTAAAAATTCTGGAAGAATAAAGCTTTGTTTTGACTTATAAATATCATTCACTGTGGAATCTTAAATCATTTTTTTTCTTCTAAAAAATCCCCAACAAGCTGAGTAGCTAGCAGGTCCATCGCTAGACGCTTTTTGTGAAAAAATATGCTCTTAATCCCAGTCAAATCACCTTTTCCTACTTTTGTTTAAGAACCATTTTTGTCTTCAAAGAACAAAAAAAGTAAAAGTTATGGTGCGATATTCAATGTCAGCCATATTTGTTGTGAAACCACATCTATGGTATTACCAGAAAAAGCGAAGTTTAAAATTAATATTTGAATATGAGTGATGGTCAGTTTGGTTTGCGAATTAAATGAAATGCAATCCCATTGGTTCCTAAACTGGAGGAAACTATTTTACAAGTTTGAAATATTTTACAATGATGCAATGGTTGCAATTTTGTTTGGAGTAATTTAGGGAAATATAATCCCATTATTGCTTTGCGCAATTTGATGAAATGCAATCCTATCCTACGTCATATAGGCTTGAATATGGTAAAATGATGCATTGGCGGCCATTTAGTTTGTTTTTAAGCTATAGCGTGTTCACAAACATTTGTGACGGACGGACGGACAGACGGACGCCGAGTAGCATTTCTAAGTTCCCCCTACCTCCACTATAGTAGTGGTGGACAACAAAACACTATTATGTCAATTGGGAGTTGAGATTAGTTTCTTCCCTCTGCTATATACACTCGCTTTCTCTCTCCTAAACCCATACCGACCCAAAGCAACAATGCAACGGATGACACGATCTGCCTCACTATTACGCCCCCCCCCCCCCCATTCAAAAGAAAAAAAATGCACAATAAATTGGTTTTATTATTTTCTTGTATAATATGTGTATTAGTCACGTTCGACGTAACTTGAAAGTAATAAGCAGTGCTATGTGCGTTTTCATTGGTCAGAGCTCTCAATAAAACAAGAGATCCATGAATGGATCTTGACGCCCACAATGTTAAGATAGTTTGAAAAGAAGGGTCTAAGAGGGGACAGA
>JARFOD010106224.1:0-30409 GCA_031763545.1 Mopalia muscosa
GACAACAGCAGACAGCAGAACCCTGAACAAACCGGCACTGACCTGTTGTGTCCTTGACCTTGGACACGACCGTGTAGTACCATCCCGCTAGTGGTATGCGTGAACCCCCAAAAGGCACTAAGTTGACCTTCTGGTCGGAAATTAATCCGCCTCATCTATCTTCTTCTTAACTTTAAAGCAGTGTTCCAGTTCCAAAAATTGTATATTTTAGAATTTATTAAACGCTTAATGCATTTTTTCTATCCCGCCCCATTTTATTAATAGGTTACCTATTCCTGTATTGCTAAGGGTATGAGCTCCAAAGTAGATACCAACAAAACAAAATAAATGTATTTAAGGAGTTGTTGATGTAATCGATCTTATATCGTCATGTATGAAGGAATCATATGGTAGTCGATGAAGTGTAAAGTCCTGTTGTCTGTCAATTTTAAAAAAATCCAATAAATTATTTACATTGCCTTTGTTTTCTTGTTATATTTTCTGTCAAATCCCAGGAGCTCAGCTTAACGTTTTAAAGAGCATGCGCGAATGAGTCAATCGTCTGCAGCTCTAACGTAGTTTATTGGTGTTGTTGTGGTTTTAGGGCTGCATTTAAAGTTGTGTACTTGTGTGAACATAGTCAGAGTTTAGATTGGACCTTCAATATAATCCCGATTAATTACAGTGAAGGGAATGTAACGTCACTGCTGATGTAGCATAATTTTACACAGTTTTCACTGTATACTTTATACAGATACGCGATGCTAATTTAATAACAATTTCTTTGTAAACGTGCACTAAAAACTTAGAACCCTGAATCTACTTACAATTTATATCCACTTTATGCTTTTTACCTCACCCAGTAATACTGTACAATCTATGAATTAAACACAGAAACGTATTGATTTAAAAGAACTTTAACTATGTTAAACTCATTTCGGTAAGGTTAATGACAAATACTCACTGCCAGGTGCCCAAATGAGCTTAGGTAGAATAACTTAGTATCAAGAACGACTGTTTGAGTTTTTGCACCATACACAAGGTACATGTAACTTCAATCATATATCTAATGACGTCCCATCACAAGGTGACAATGGGTAAAGCAACACGATCAGTGTCACTTTTCACGAACAATGGGAAGCATATACAAATATAACAAATAGTGTAATAATACACTGAGCGATCAGCTTTGTTTCACTATAGCTCCCGGTCACCAGGGAGTAAGAAACTGCTTCTATCTACCCTCAACAGCATGATGTTCTCCCCTCCTAATTTTGCTTCCTTTTCTTAATTACTCGAGGAATTTAAGCACTGCAGGCACTGGAAATTAACTGAATACGGGGCCAATCAAAACAATCCGCTTTTATGAAATCAATTAATAAATCAATCAAATTAATACAGTGCTTCCTAAGATTGTCGATACGATTTCTTTCACCAGTTTGTTGAACTAGTTTTACTTATTTGTGCTTCTCTTATCAAAATAAATGATAACTAAACAAAAATAAGTCGATTTTTTCTACCACAGACTTATATTACCAATGTGGTTCTAGGGCAACATTTCAGATAGCAAGATCAAAAGGTTAAAGTCAAATGTGACAGTTGATATCAGTTATATACGTCTCATTTACATACAAAAGACAGGAAATATTTTTCAATTAACAAGAAATGGCAACGGTGACTAGAGAAACGTATACAAATAAGAAGTAAGAGAATTCTGTGTAACGTAAATGGTAACACCATATGAACTCTTATACAAATTCAAGCAATCAGAGGTTAGCAAACGTTTCTGATCTTAAATTAACTATTTTATCCACAATGATTTTTCTGGTATACTCAGGTGGCTATGACTTAACGAAGGCTTCAAGATAGTTCACAAAGTAGAAGAATTGCTTTGAAACTAAATGAATCAATATTTAAGTAACCTGAATATGAGAGTTTTGCAAAATTCCCTATTTCAGTTTTTGAAGTATTTATAAATTTTTTTTTTTACAATCTCACATTTAACTGTTCAACAACGTTCAATAAAGTAGAATTGTCGAAGTGGGAATAGTTTTTTCTGTTTCCTCTGTACTTATGATCGGTCTAATACCACGCCATAAAGGCAAATTAGCGTTTTGGAAATCGGCCTAATTTTACACCAGCATGGCGAATAAGGGGCAAGATGATAGGGAAAAATCCACACCAAAGAGGCGAATTAGTCTCAAGAAAACCGGATTAAGGCGAATAAGCGGCAAGATGATCGGACTAAATCAACACCATGAAGGCGAATTAGCCTTAGTGAGATCGGCTTATTCCACACCATAAAGGCGAATTAGAGGCAAGAAGATCGGTCTAATTCCACACGATAAAGGCGAATTAGAGTCAAGGAGATCGGTCTAATTCAGCACGATAAAGGCGAATTAGAGTCAAGAAGATCGGTCTAATTCCACACGGTTAAGGCGAATTAGAGTCAAGAATATCGGTCTAATTCCACACGATTAAGGTGAATCAGTCAAGAATATCGGTCTAATTCCACACCATAAAGGCGAATTAGAGTCAAGAAGATCTAATTCCATACGATAAAGGCGAATTAGTCAAGGAGATCGGTCTAATTCCGCACGATAAAGGCGAATTAGAGTCAAGAAGATCGGTCTTATTCCACACGATTAAGGCGAATTAGAGTCAAGAATATCGGTCTCATTCCACACCATAAAGGCGAATTAGAGTCAAGAAGATCTAATTCCATACGATAAAGGCGAATTAGCGACAAGGAGATCGGTCTAATTCCTCACGATAAAGGAGAATTAGAGTCAAGCATATCGGTCTAATTCCACACGATTAAGGCGAATTAGAGTCAAGCATATCGGTCTAATTCCACACGATAAAGGCGAATTAGAGTCAAGCATATCGGTCTAATTCCAAACCTTAAAGGCGAATTAGAGTCAAGAAAATCGGTCTAATTCCACACGATAAAGGCGAATTAGAGTCAAGCAGATCGGTCTAATTCCACACCATAAAGGCGAATTGGCGGCAAGAAAATCGTCCTGTTTTGATGTCGTTTCACTTTATAGGTAAACTTCAATTAGGGAATGGTTACAGTAGGTTCTAGAGTATTGATGTACTTCATATTGATGCAATATATAGCCTGCAAATACGGAAGTTTGTTTCTCGAGTACTGATGTCTTTTCACTATGGCACTCTGCCATAATGGGAATGGCGTCTGTCTTTTTCTCGTGTATTGATGTAATTTCACTTAAGTAGCCTATAATTAGGGAAAGGCTGTGTTTTACAAAGTTCTTTAGGGGAAAATTATATATTATAGAATTAAAAAAGATTAACCCCCGTATAACGGCTTAGGTTTATAACCTGAGATGTTACATGGCCGGCTTTTGCGGTTGAAGTCATTGTTAAAAGAAAACAGACGATGTCAGTTTTTCCATTTACATGATCTAATGTGCACTATTCTAGGACACGTTTTACTATAGCAGACGAGGCTTTTTTACTTCGCACCAGTAACTAGTGGTGCGTTTTTAATACAAATATAAAAACAAGTATAAGAGTGTTTAATTTAGCAAGAAGATAGCATCCGCTGTATACAGAAGTTAGACAGTACTGCTGCCTGAAGACTGACCTCCTGCCGTCAACTCATAGAATTAACTGGGTTATTTGGGTGGTAATTAAGCCCAGAAGCTAGTCAGATTGTTTTTCAAAACAACCCCCGAGGATATACAGTAGAATTTAATGAGCTAAACGTCTGACGTTTTAATCTTCATTCCATATGTTCTCATGTGAGTCATCTTTCTTGGGAAAATTCAGTTAACAACAATAAATAGAACCCACTTCAAAATAATGAATCCCAGTCAACACAAACGTGTATCATTATATAGGTTCTTTGTGAGCACATGCTCCAAATACATTTCAGCCAGCAGAATCCTATACATTTACAGTCTGGTCATCATATACCTTCTTGGAGGTCACATGTTCCAAATACATTTCAACCAGCAGAATCCTATACATTTACAGTCTGATCATCATATACCTTCTTGGAGGGCACATGTTCCAAATACATTTCAACCAGCAGAATCCTATACATTTACAGGCTGGTCATCATAGACTTTCTTGGAGGGCACATGCTCCACAGGTTATGATAAAAAGTCCAGTATAGGATTTCATCTGATTCGATAGTTATTATTTTTCGCATTAATTTAAACAATTCGTTGCTGTACTCGAGATTAACAACACTTCTATCGTTAATACAACATAATTAGCCGTTTATGTGTATGAAAAAAGGTTATCATACTAGTTTGAGGCGCTAAGTTATGTTGAGAATTAAGCATATTAAACAAGCTAATGTTCTTCTTGTTTAAAAGCACTGGATCTACAAAACACAAATTGTGTGAAGACATTTAACTACCTTCAATTAAAGTAAATGTTTGAAGAATTTGCACAATATCTTCATGTAGCAGATGTATATACTTGGCCAATTTGTTTCTATTTAGGTTCTTTTATGCCTGACATTGCTTCCAAATATAATCCAGCTTAAAATATAGTCCAAATTTGTTAAGTTAGCTATTTCAGTTGGTTTGAATCGGATAAGAGGGGTTGTATTGACAGCAGTCAGGGGGATTTAGAATGGCTTGGCTATCGGGGAGTTTCGATGAGGACATCAACTTCACTAATAATTCTGTTAAGAGAAAGCAAGGAACATAAATGCCATTCAATTCGGCCCCAAAATCTTTATTTACAACAAAAACCCATCACATATATATTCCTGTGTACATCATGTTCAACTGGCACATGTGAGTTTATTGAATACCAATTGTTCTACATATTCCCTGGAGGCGCACATTACAGGCCTCACCAGATCACACCCCAAAGGCAAGGGTGCAGTAGATGCAGAGCAATGGCGGCTCCAGGCTGCTTGGGTTGGGGGGGGGGGGGGGGGGCCCCCCCCCCCCCCGCCAAAAGGGACAAAACCGACTACAAAAAACGATTGTGGAAATTTTAATAGAAAATAATATAACAATGAAATAAAATAAATAAAATTGACCCCTACACATTTATTTACAGCAAAATCCCATCCTAAATAGTCATTTGAACATCCTATTGACATAAGTGTGTCGAGTAATTTTCAATCATCTCATTTTACAAAACGTCATATAGGAAGCACACCCGCAATTTGGGTGTCGACTATCCCACCTCAGTAAGCCGGGTTGGGTCCAATTAGAGCCGTCTATGCCCGGAAGCTCTGAAAGCCGGGTTGCATCCAATTAGGGCCGCCTATGCCCGGAAGATCGCCAAGCTGTGAATTTATTCTAGAGATGGGACAACAAACTGCGCACTTTTATACTTTGACATCAGACCTATACCAAAGAATAAGAAAACCCTGTGCTCGTATAGATTATGTAGCTGATTCAGTACCACTTATTATAAACCGAAACCAAGGTTAGGCCTCTCTCGTAAGCACCGAATGCATGTAGTCAATCCCATAAAATGACTTTTTTTTATTGTGATCTAATCTACCACACTTTAACCAAAAACTATGAAATACTGATACACGTGATCTGATTGAACTTAAACGATTTTGTATATTTAGGAAGAGGAGTGATCAATGCTTCTTCGATGCTTTTTCTTGTTCAAATTTTGCAACATGTTGCTGTTGAAATGGTCCGGTGCTTTTAAACGGATAGACTAAGTTTGGCAAGTACACAACCAAATATCCTAAACCGATTCATGTAATGTTTAAATTTCTACCCACCCGAAATTAATTTCCAGCCGCCCGAAATTGATTTCAGTTTGCCCCGAAATTAATTTTTACCCGCCCTGAAATTCATTTCTACTCGCCCCGAAATTAATATCCAACAGCCTGAAATTAATTCACACGCGTCCAAACACTTATACAGTGTGAGTGTAATAACATTACCACGCTAAATCCCAATTAAGTAACCAACCGTCTCGTATTTATTTATTGCCAGTTGATTCGAAATTGGTTTCCCTCGCCTATTGGCCTGACACGCCCTATGTGAATGGATTAATCTTAATTGCGGCGTTAAACCCCAATCAAACAAACAAACAAAATAAACATCTATTTCGGGGCGGGTATAAATGAACTTCGGGGCTTGCATAAATTAATTTCAGGGCGATTGAAAATTAATTCAGGGCTAGTAGAAAATTAAAGAAAAAAAAATAATGCAAAATAGAAAAAAGAAAATTCATGTCCCCTATGAGCCACCCTACAAATGGTCATATGTTATTGTATACCTGAATGTTGTGAGCTTTAAACTATAATGATAAATTAAAATTTTATTGTCCATAAACATTACCAACACTTGATGCTGAAAACTGTTCTGGCCGAAATAAACAGAATTGTCAAAACCTGCAGGCATCGGCCTATAGCTATAATTAAGTGGTATAAGGCACCTTAATACGCTACTGCATGCAATAAAATAAATATAATATGACAATATAGTATAATTGTTGCAACGTTCCAGTTTCCTCAACTGGGGAAGTGGGGATCCAAACGCTGTATCATCCTTGTACAGACCAATCACCGATCAGTATTTCAATGAAATCAACGAATCAATGAAATTCACCTGCAAAGGTAACAAGCTGTACATAGTTCAATTGTTAATTGTTCTCACCTAATTCTCACCCCATGGTGACCACACTGTCTTTACAACTTCTATTGTTCCCCAACTGTATATATAGGCCTAACGGAATGTTTTACACTACCTACACATATCTTGAAAATGGAATAAGAATTTTCCGAAAGCTTGATTGCCAAAATGTACAAATTATTTGTCGTTATTATTTCAATAATTTGTTTAGCGAAGCCGCTTCATAATAGTATTTACTATATCATCTACTATGTTATTGTTATAGACGACCACAGAGTGTCTATGCTTCCCAGTCTGCTGCAATCAAGTTAATTGCAGTGTACGAGCACCAGGAAGCCTCGTCACACAAACACCGCCACCTTTCACGGAGAAACATCGTATGACTCCTTTTACTCATTGGATCGTTTCAGTGGGAAATATAAAAACCGTCTTGTCTTAGTGTGTCATCTAAAGGGCTTTTCTGGCTATACTAAAGGTTGTTTAAGTGGCATTTTAGAAGTTGTAGATGATCATGATCATATAGATGATGTGTTATCACTTGTTTTGATATACTAAAGGTGCTTGCTATTAAATTTCAAGGATAATGCCATATACATATATACATGTAGCCAGCGCTGACCCGGCTAACCAGATCCCACTTTGAATCTCGGTGAAAGCAAGCTACATTGTCTTTCTATACATTTGCCGTGTATACCAACACGCATGTCTTACAGCTTGTTTCGTGTGTGTATCAACATGCATGCTTTTCGTCTTGTATTTTGTGCGTGTATAAATACGCATGTCAGCTTGTGTTTCGTATTTGTATCAACACGAATGTGTTACAGCTTACTAGTATGTTTCGTGTGTGTATCAACACGCATGTCTTACAGCTTGCATTTCGTGTGAGGATCAACACGCATGTCTTACAGCTTGTTTTTCGGGTGTGGATCAACATTCATGTCTTATAACTTGCGTTTCGTGCGTGTATCAATACGCAAATCAGCTCGTGTTTCGTGTTTGTATCAACACAAATGTGTTACAGATTATGTTTCGTGTGTGTATCAACATTCATGTCTTACAGCTTGCATTTCGTGTGTATATCAACATGCATGTCTTACAGCTTGTGTTTCGTGTGTATATCAACATGCATGTCTTACAGCTTGTATTTCGGGTGTGTATCAACATTCATGTCTTACAGCTTGTGTTTCGGGTGTGTATCAGCACGCATGTCTTACAGCTTGTCTTGATTTGTTTTGTGTTTTCTTTTCTACATGCATTGCTTGAAAACTCTCTTAAAATACTGTAGATCTGAATGAAAAATGTTGGTTAAGCACGGTCTTGTGGTTTTAATGACTAATTGTTTTCCTTTCACCATGTCAAACTGTAGACCGGAAAGGCCAATTGTCCTACAAAACAAATTTCACCTCACTCCAACGATGATGGGGATGACCTTGGATTTACTCCGCCCTGGAAATTGTTCAGCAGATCCTAGAATTTTTATGATCAATGGGTGTATTATAACAGCTGGTGCTTATATGAAGCTAGAACATTGGGCTAGGGTCCATATTATGAACAGGCGGCATTGTTTCTGTAATACTATTTTAACTAAACTATACGTGCACTCTGATCGTTACGTTGTATGTAAAGATAACATATAATATAATAAAAACTATAATATACAATATTGTTTTCGTTCATACACCGGAACTTTAATGTACAATGTTAACTGTATTTCCATAGGACAAGCACTGTTTACAGATGGTTATAAACCTCATATACACTGCAATACTTTTGTCTAGCCACTGATTATCTAGATCAGTGGCTTCAAGTGGTGATATTCCTACTGTCGAACTGATTGCTCTTGGCATGGCTACGATGTGCATCTTGTTATATAAAATGTAGTTGAGATCGACACAAGATTCGTACCAGTCTGTCCGACTGCGTCGACTGATAGGTTTCACCCGAACACATGGTATCGCTATATATAAAGGGTTACGGAGATTCCATGCGACTTTTCATGGCTTTTTTGTGTTCTGGACAAGCCTCATACACCCAAACTCTTGGAAGTCAGCCAATCAGCGACGAGCCATATACACCCAAACTCGTGGAAGTCAGCCAATCAGCGACGAGCCTCATACACCCAAACTCATGGAAGTCAGCTACCTGGACAAGCCTCAAACACCCAAACTCGTGGAAGTCAGCCAATCAGCGACGAGCCTCATACACCCAAACTCGTGGAAGTCAGCCATCTGGACAAGCCTCATACATTCAAACTCGTGGAATTCAGCCAATCAGCGACGAGCCTCATACACCCAAACTCATGGAAGTCAGCCAATCAGCGACGCTGTATCGCACAACAGTCATAGATAGTTCTTTTCAAACATCTTCAAACTGCAACATTTGATGAAAACCGTCGCCGTGTTTCCTCCATGCCTTGAAGAGGCCTTAAGCACGTCTGCGATGAAAGGTTAAATCGTACCTGATCATTACACAATGAGACTCCAATAGAACAATTACTTAATCTGGATATTATTTTAGCTATGAACGGAAAACCTGCTCTTGGTCATGTTTAAAAGGTGATTTCAAGCACTGGTTTCCGTCATTATTTTACACTTGGTCGCCGTATAATCTTCAACTGTTGTTAAATCGGCTTTTTCCCTTGGCCGGTCGATTTAGCAGAAAACCCTAGATGGGACAAGCTTATGTGCTCTTATTCGACCCCGATAACAAGATAGAGGTTTGTAATGTGCCAAGGTTTATACACACATGTCTTAACCTTGGCTCGCAAAAATGCTCATGGTGGACATGATTTTTATTTTTTATTTTGTATTATTATTATTTATTTGTTTTAATTTCTACCCGCCCCGAAATAAATATCTACCCACCCTGAAATTGATTTCAACCCGCCCAAAAATTTAAATCTACCCTGTCCGAAATTCATTTTCTCCCTCCCCGAAATTTATTTCTACCCGGTCCGAAATAGATTTCTACCAGCCTGAAACTAATTTCCACCCGCCCCGAAATGATTTTTACCCGCCTCTAAATTAGTTTCCATCCGCCCACAAATTGGTTTATACACATCCCCAACATTACAGTTCAATGAACTTCACTGGCACGTCGCAATGTGCGTGAAATAACCTACGTCCGACGCTTAAGCCCGGTCAAACTTACAAACCCTCTTGTTTTTATTTCTTGCGTCAACTTTTTCAGTCGACTCGCTCTGTAATGGCGCCACGTCTACATCTATAAGAGGACAGAAACAAAATTTTTAAGGGTATAAAAGAAATTATTTTGGAGCGAATGAAAACTAAAATCGCGTTAGGTAGAAATCATTTTCGGCCCGGGTAGAAATGAATTTCGGGGCAGGTAGAAATGAATTTCGGAGCGTGCTGAAATCAACTTCAATGCGAGTAAAACTCACTTTTTGGGTGGGTAGAAATTTAAAAAAAAAAATAATGCAAAAAGCAAAAAACAATAATTCATGTCCTCTATAAGCGGCCGTAGTTCATCATTCTCAAAGGTCAATTGACTGTAGGTGAACACAGTTCTGTCCCACACCCTCATAAGTTAAATGACCCTCCTTGAATACTGCTCTATCCCATTCCCTCATAGGTTAATTGAATGTCCGTGAACCTGCTCTATCCCACCTCCTCATAGGTTATTTGACTATCCGTGAACACTGCTCTATCCCACATCCTCAAAGGTTAATTGACTGTCCCTGAACACTGCTCTATCCCACATCATCATAGGTTAATTGACTGTCCTTGAGCACTGCGTTGTCCGACACCCCCATATCCTAATTGACTGTCCGTGAACAATGCTCTGTCCCACACCCTTAAAGCCTAATTGACTGTCCGTGGACACAGTTCTGTTCCACACTCTCATTGGTTAATTGACTGTCCTTGAACACTGCTCTGTCCCACGCCCTTGAATGTTAATTGACTGTCCGTCAACAATGCTCTGTCCTACACCCTTATAGGTTAATTGACTGTCCGTGAACAATACTCTGCCCCACACCCTATAGCTTAATTGACTGTCCGTGAACACAGTTCTGTCCCACACTCTCATTGTTTAATTGACTGTCCTTGAACACTGCTCTGTCCTACACACTCATAGATTAATTGACTGTCCGTGAACAATGCTCTGCCCTACACCCTATAGCCTAATTGACTGTCCGTGAACACAGTTCTGTCCCACACACTCATTGGTTAATTGACAGTCCGTGAGCACAGTTCTGTCCCACGCCCTATAGCTTAATTGACAGTCCGTGAACACTGCTTTGTCCCACACCCTCACAGGTAAATTGACTGTCCGTGAACACAGTTCTGTCCCATACCCCCATAGGTTAATTGACTGTGCTCGCACACAGCTCTTTTCCCACACCTATATAGGTTAATTGGCTGTCCGTGAACATGGCTCTTTCCCACACCCTCAGAGGTTAATTGAATGTCCCTGAACACAGCTCTGTCCCATACCAGCATAGGTTAATTGACTGTCAGTGAACACAGCTCTGTCCCACACCCTCATAGGTTAATTGACTGTCCGTGAACACAGCTCTGTCCCACACCTTCACATGTTAATTGATTCTCCGTGAACACTGCTGTGTCCCACGTCCTCATAGGTTAATTGACTGTCCGTGAACATGGCTCTGCCCAACGTCCTCATAGCTTAATTCTTTGTCCGTGAACACTGCTCTGCCCCACATCATCATAGGTTAATTAACTGTTCGAGAACACTGCTATGTCCCACATCATCATAGGTTAATTGACTGTTCTTGAAAACAGCTCTGTCCCACTCCCTCATATGTTAATTGACTCTTCGTGAACACAGCTCTGTCATATACCTTATATGATAATTGACTGTCCCTGAACACAGCTCTGTCCCACAACCTCACAGGTTAGTTGAATATCAGTGAAAACTGCTGTGTCCCACTCCCTCATAGGTTAATTGACTGTCCGTGAACACTGATCTGTCCCATTCCCTCATAGGTTAATTGACTGTCCGTGAACAAAGCTCTGTCCCACACCCTAACATGTTAATTGCTTCTCCGTGAACACTGCTGTGTTCACTCCCTCATGTGTTAATTGACTGTCCGTGAATACTGCTGTGTCCCATTCCCTCATAGGTTAATTGACTGTTCGTGCACACAGTTCTGTCCAACTCCATCATAGGTTAATTGACTGTCCGTAAACACAGCTCTGTCCCACACCCTAACATGTTAATTGATTCTCCGTGAACACTGCTGTGTCCCACTCCTTCATGTGTTACTTGACTGTTCGTGAACACTGCTGTGTCCCACGTCCTCATAGGTTAATTGACTGTCCGTGAACACGGCTCTGTACGACGTCTCCATAGGTTAATTGACTGTCCCTGAATACTGCTGTGTCCCATTCCCTCATAGGTTAATTGACTGTTCGTGAACACAGTTCTGTCCAACTCCATCATAGTTTAATTGACTGTCCGTGAGCACAGCTCTGTCTGATATCATCAAGGCCATTTGACTGTGAAACAGCTCTGCCCTACACCTCTTAGGTTAATTGACTGCCCCTGAACACTGCTGTGTCCCACTCCCTCATCGGCCAATTGACTGTCCGTGAAAACAGCTCTGTCACACACCCGCACAGGTTAATTGACTGTCCGTGAACACAGTTCTGTCCAACGTCCTCATATGTTTATTGACTCTCCGTGAACACAGTTCTGTTCCACACCATCATAGGTTAATTGACTGTTCTTGAACACAGCTCTGTCCCACTCCCTCATAGGATAATTGTCCCTGAACACAGCTCTGTCCCACAACCTCATAGGTTAATTGACTGTTCGTGAACACAGTTCTGTCCAACTCCATCATAGGTTAATTGACTGTCCGTGAGCACCGATCTGTCTGATATCCTCATAGGCCATTTGACTGTGAACACAGTTCTGTCCTACACCTCTTAGGTTAATTGACTGCCCGTGAACACTGCTGTGCCCCACTCCCTCATCGGTTAATTGACTGTCCGTGAACACAGCTCTGTCACACACCCGCACAGGTTAATTGACTGTCGTGAACACAGTTCTTTCCCACGTCCTCATAGGTTTATTGACTGTCCGTGAACACAGTTCTGTTCCACACCATCATAGGTTAATTGACTGTCCTTGAACACAGCTCCGTCCCACATCCTAATAGGTAAATTGACTGCTCATGAACACAGTTCTGTCCCAGATCCTCATAGGTTAATTGACTGTCCGTGAACACAGCTCTGTCCCACATCCTCATAGGTTAATTGACTGTCCGTGAACACAGCTCTGTCCCACATCCTAATAGGTTAAATGACTGTTCGTGAACATAGATCTGTCCCACATCCTCAAATATCAATTGACTGTTCGTGAACACAGTTCTGTCCCACTCCCCCATAGGTCAATTGATTCTCCATGAACACTGTTGTGTCCCACTGCATCATAGGTTAATTGACTATCCATGAACACAGCTCTTCCCCACACCCTCACAGGTTAATTGACTGTTTGTGAACACTGCTGTGTTCCACACCCTCATAGGTTAATTGACTGTCCGTGAACACAGCTCTGCCCCATTTCCTCGTAAGTTAATTGGCTGTCTGTCCGACACCCGCATAAACATTGATCTGTTTATTTATTAGAGCCCTGCCCGTGTCATCTATCTTTGTATAGACAGTACGTTGTTATAAAACAATTATTGGAAAAATTCCACAAAGCTAAAAAATATAATATAAAACATAATTGGTGATTCTGACTATATTTATGTAGTATATCTTTATACAATGCACTATCAGTATAAATTGATCTGAAGTAATAAAACCGTATCAGATTTGAAGAACCGTCGTGCCGCTTCAAATATAGACATTAGTTACCCTGTTCAAAAAGATCAATGGTAAGTGATGTAGCTTTCCGGGAGAGCTCGAGCATTGTATTGTGGATGATTAGTAGTTATTTACTATCGCATTTAGTGTTATAAGTGTTTGTGTGAAAGACATATATTAAATAGTAATCAGATTTATTATGCGTAATCTATCCATGCGTTCGCCATTCTTATTATGTCGTTTTGTTTATTAGCAAAGACGAAGTGACGCACATTGGTCATAAGCCCCTTTCTTTGATACATCTGATATTTCCTAAAACACTAAACTAAAATAGTTCCAATATCCTTAAGTCGCGTGTATTTTGGGAGGATGTAGTGTAGTTGTGTGGTGGGCGTTTATACCGATCACAGAGCTGTAAAGTTCTCCTACAGCAAAATTGTTAGCGTGGCTCCAGCCAATGGTGTGTCCGCTAGACGAGTGAGCTACACAACCATGTGTGTAACCACAGGATCCTGAGACTATAAAATCTGCCGCCAGTTAACCGGGAAACTTGCAGAAGCGTGCGTTGGTAAAGGCGTCGTCAACCTCAGGGCTCACTGGTAATATTCCAAGACACAATTATTATTAGAAGGCTGCAACTGGACAAAACCTATAGCAGATTGTGACTGTCAAGGATTTTTGTTGACGTTAACATATTTATTCGTCTCCAGGTTTTCGCCATTTAACTATTGAGTTAGGTGACATTTGAAAATGATTCGGACTCCATTTGGTGTGTGTTTAACATTCGCTTGTTTCTTTGGAAGCGTTTTATCCTTCCCAGTCACCGAAACAAAGGTATGTACAGCAATTTGAAGGCAATACTTAAAGAATATTTAAAATATTTTAATAATATTTGCAATGTATAAGTTGACACTAAAGGTCAAATACAACTGTTTCTTTACGGTTCTGATGTAAAATGAAAAAAGTTGAAACTTGATCGTCTTAATTCCACACACTAGAGCACTCTTCGTGTGAACTTTTGACTTTTGGTTCAATAATTTAAGAATTATTCCTACCCTGAATGGCCTAGATATGGTTATAGAATCTGACTTAACTTTTTTTCTGTAACCGCTGTAACGGAGTTAAATTTATCATCCCTTCCCAAGACAGATTTGCACATGAAAAAAGATTGCCATGCCGTGTGAACCCCGGTCCCACTAAAAACGTCAACACAATGTGGTTTTCTTATTACTCTAAGAATCTACATTGAAATGCGTATCCATACAAATATGACCGTATGCGATCTGTTTAAAGCAGCTCGAATAAAGAAGCTCCCCTGATCTCTGCAACATTATTACTTCGGAAGCTTACTTTCGTTAACATACAGGTCGTTATTTCTGTTAGCATCCTAGATCTCACCAAGTTATTAATTTCAATAAACGTGTTTGAGTTTGTATTTGACATTTATTGCGCCCTGGCTAATAGGCTGTCACGAATTACCTCACCTATGCCTCGCTGTTTATGTTTTACAGGGAAAGCAATCTGTCAACACAAGCTATGCTATTTTGGAAAACAAACATATTGTTCTGAATCAAGTCTGAACCATTAATAAAACAAAATATCAGTCGGTGATTTCATTTTCTAGGTGTGCTAGAGTTTTGCCCGTGTAACAAATTCTGAACACGCAGTTTGTCAATTGCTCGTTACGACATCGATCTGAATTTTTAGATGATTTTAGTCGCTGGATTTGTATCTCTGTCCAACATTAGCCACTTTCTCACAAATTCAAGAAGATAAATGTCATTTCGTAAAATTCGAGATACTCGTAGTCACACAGTCGTGTGCCGTGTTGAGATCTTTATGCAAATGCATCCTTACTGCTGAAATGCCCTGTAAGTTGAAGTATAAAGTGCAATGTAACATCGGAGTATTATCACATTGTGTGGATGACAATGGCTGTCGCCGACAAACAGTAACGCCAACTATACAGAACTGATGTAATTTCCAAACAAAAGGTGGAAAAACGTAAAATGTACGGTTTTAAGTTTAAAATTTTACACGTTTACAACTACTATACACAAGCCCACAGCAACGATATCCAATTATGCACCTAGATTAATCTTCTTTTATTAGGAGTGTAAGTGAAGATAGTCGATGCTTCGATCCCCTATATCTGTCAATATCGTTCAAAGTACACTAGAAATATATATGCACCATAGGAACTGACAATATGGGTACTTGTATGCCGCGCGAAAAGGGAGTACTGTATATATGTATGTATGTGTATATATATACATAGGTCACGGGTTCGATTCCCGGTGGAGGCAAGCAAATTTTTCTCTCTTCATTTATTTATATATATATATATATATATAAATATATATAAATATATATATATATATAATGTACATATGTATGCGCCATGCTAATTTTTTCTCACTTTAAATAATACTGGGATATAACAAGCCTTTAAGGCTTTATTCCCGCCATTATGTTCTTTTTTATAATGAACTTCAATTTATTGTATTATTATTCAATGAACTTGGTGAATAAATTAACTTAACTTAACTTCAGAGACAAATTTATTCAATAAATCGTCCCAACAAGCCCTGAAGGCGTATGTCAATGCGTGCCATCTATACATCGGTGTATTTACCCTGTCTTTCAAAACAAAAGTTAAGCAAATTAATCGATACAGCTCGGAATGTATTTTTAAATCAGATGTATGTGGCGAAAGCTACGGTAAATGTATCTATTTCATAAACGAATTAGTGAGACAGTCAAATCTAAACACTACCATCTCTGCGTGTGGTACATTTTTTGATAATGCAAACATTATGTTCTCTTGAAGAAGCCCGCCTGGGTAAGCTCGATACGTTCACATCATACAATGGGATCCACGGTTTACACTGGTAGGAGTGTCACAGTTTCAGTCCATATACCAAATCTATCTGACTATCATATTACCTTATATTAACAGACCGAATTTCATCCTCATTTCACTTGCACTATCATCGCTAATTCATTAGTTAAATAGCTTTATGGTTCCCTTACGAGAACACACTAAATATAAAGTTAAGTCTGGCTACACATTCCAGCTAATCTCAAGGAGCCGTTTAACCTCAGAACGACCCAAGTTGTTAAACGTGACATGCCCATGTTCACGAATGTTTGTGAACACGCATGCTTGAAAACAAATGCACCAATTAACTTGGTATGGTTCTTCCTCCTGATACGACAACGGATGGAATCACATTTCACTAAATTATGTTAATTAAAATGGCCACCATTGCATAATTTTCAAATATTCACTCCTTTGTTTTGTGAACATGCATAACTTGAGAACAAATTCAAATTATGTCCAAAATGATTTATTTTTATACAAAATAACTTTTGTAAGGTCCATTATGTTTTTATTTGACAAAGTACATATTTGGCTTAACGGACATGTTGGAATCCATTCAAATGTGTGAAGTGGTCATCTAACCAGGGACGTCATTATATATCGTGCTGCAGAGTAGGCAGAGTTGTAGAAGGTCTTGCTTGGCCTAAATTCGAGGCACTTGGGGGTACAGCGCAAAAATTTCCTATTGTTAACAGATTTTAGTTGGGTATTAAGCCGGTTGGTAGAGCGGTCGAGGCGGTGGGAGATTTGTTGCCTGCTGTCCCAGAGAGTCATACGGGTTCATAGCCTGCAAAATTGAGACTAAATCTGTTCAAATTTACACTGATTTATCTCATAACAAAAAAAATTACTGTGAAGTTTCCCGATGAAAGGTTTGCCTAACCTTCATGGGTGGTGAAGATAATGCCGCTTATACTTGTCGCTTATATTGGTATGTGGGCCGGCGCCGCAACTAATATAGGAACAATGATCTTCATGAGTCTTTGTAGCATTAGCCCGTACTGCCTATGTCATTCTGTGGGCGATGTATAACAATTGTGCGATTCATTAAAACTATTCAATGTGCATTTGACTGGGACTTGCCACCTGATTCGCGACACGGTTGTGTTCATGTAGGTGATTTAAACACATCCATCCAAGTCATAAAGACACCGTGAAACATCAAAGTAATAAGTTACTGTGAAATATCAACGTAAACAGAAAAGTCATAAAATCACTGTGAAACCTAAAAGTCATAAAATCACTGTGAAACCTAAAAGTCATAAAATCACTGTGAAACCTAAAAATCATAGAATCACTGTGAAACCTAAAAGTAATAAAAATCACTGTGAAACAGAAAAGTCATAAAATCACTGAAACCTAAAAGTCATAAAATCACTGAAACCTAAAAGTCATAAAATCAATGTGAAACGTAAAAGTCATAAAATCACCGTGAAACATAAAATTCATAAAATCCCTGTGAAACCTAAAATTCATAAAGTCAGTGTGAAACACTAAAGGTAACACTGTTGTCATTGTTAAAGGTTTTAGAGTAACCACGTTATATAGCATCGAATCATGAGCTGGGTATAACCATCAGTTTTCTTTCAAATCTGTGCCTTTCGATCTGATGAATTGCAAAGTCGCGACTCATCAATGTTCTCTGTGTACGAATTACATCCGTATATAGTTATCCCACCACACAATCATGGTTACTCGAGACGTCACACCACACCTTACCACCCCACCCCACCACCCCCAAACTTTAGAGTGTTTATTAACTGCAGCTATATGTGCAGGCAATAGCAATATTTAACAGAAATAATAAACCATTTCGTTCCGATCTGGCATTGTGCTTAACTCGCTTTGTCAGCTAGCTGGATCAATTCTGATTGTATAGGAAGCTTTATGAAGAGTGATTTTCCGAACACAATACCTTAAGTGGATCAAGTTTCCCAGAAACTGAATTATAAGGCTTTTCTTTGTCATCGTATTAGTTGGTGATATTTTTTAAGCTTTATTCGAGGAATCATTCCCATGATTTACAAATCATCTGCCAGCATTTCTCGTGATAAAATTCACTTGATCGGCAAGATTTGTCTGGCTTCTAGTTTTAAGTCTAATCACTTTGCTGTTAGTATTTTTTGTTTGGCTTCTTCTTTTGTTGCAGTTGGAATCTAATACAATTTATATCCTATTTTCAGAATGATTTGAATGATATTGTTTCGTCTCTTATCGGGAGAAGTCACGACAAACCGGTCAACCATGAGCCAAACGTTCCTGCGGAAGTCGCTAAAGCTGTCACTGACCACGACCGGAAGTTGACTGCAGCATTTGAAGATGGTTCCGATGGATTTGCCCCGGAAGCTATTGATAAAAGGGGCCCCTGGTACAGTGCACGCGATTTCTATGATGGCTCTAAGCGGTTCGGTAGCTTCGATTCCATTAACCACTACAGTAATTTCGGGAAATTTCAGAAGAAAAATGGTCTCTCAAATGAAGCTGCCGCGGGTCTTTTGGGTCGCCTAAAGAGAGCTGGTTTTGATTCGATACACCACTTCAGTGATTTCGGCCGATTTAGCAAGCGATCAGTGGACAGGGCGGCCTTCGCCAGGGGTTATGCTGATCAACCATACTGGAAAAGACGGGCGTTCGACTCTATTCATCATTACTCTGATTTTGGTCGTTTCAGCCGCCGGAAATAAGCGAGACATTTTTTCAAAACATAAATGGTGTATCATATATGCTTCACCGCCCTTTCTAGACTACTTTCTATTCTCACCGTGCTATATTACAATGGAACCGTGTCTCTTATTTGTGCTTCACGATACACTTACAATGTGTGTGCAAAAGGCCTACCGCGGCCAGCATTGGTCTGCTCACGCTTTCAGACTTCCTATAGTACGATTAAAAAATCCGGGACCAGTTCTGAAAGCACTCTACATATTCCCGTATTTATACAAATTATGTTTCTTACAAATCTTTTAGAACACGTCAACTATAGCTATGATTAACAGAAAGTCTCTAGCAGGGATACACCTATATCCTGTCACGGTGTCAAGCCTGTCACTCTTACCGTGGATACATCGCTACAGGCTCCCACATCTGACCGGACAGTCAGATACATAGACACGAATTTAGCACAAACATCAAGGACATAGACGTAACATTGTGAATTGTACTAAAAGGGAAAGATCATAAGACAATATGTCCGTGAAGTGTTTCAAGCGAAGTTAATTTTAGCACATATTGCTAACTGGGTGCAGAGGCTCTTTTACTTTTACTTTACTTATGAAATCAGCCTATTATTATTATATTTGGCGGATTTGTGCATACTTTTCGAATTTCGTAGCTTAGCAATCGTTACCATATGTTGATTATCATGGTTAGAAATACAAGCTGAAATCCTCTACTTACTGTATATTTGTTAGACTTATTTATTAAGGCTTGTATCGTACTTTGCCAAGTTACAAACATACTTCTATGGCCTATTGTGGGATTTACTTTTTGTTATGATTTTGTTACCCTGTTAAATTATTTGACATTAATAAACACACTTATATTTTTATTAACTTCAGCCATCTGTTCTTAGTGTTTAACCTGATTAGTGGTCGTCAGAAGATTGGAAGGGAAGGTAATCTAGAACTATTTAACAGGGGTGTAAATGATGGTTGACTGTGCGTGGGTCGGAGCGGAGTTGAAACGTTTGTCTGAGGACTGAAGAAAGCTATGTTATAGTTCTGTTAATGAAAACCATTTGGATAAAGTGGCAGATATAGGTAACCTAACCAGTCCACATACAGGCCCTGGAATGAAATCAACACTTAAGCTGTGTGTGACCACCCTATCACAGAGAGAATGTTCACTTTATATCTTCAAATTTCTCCACAATAAAAGCCTTAATGTGACCTACATTCACAAAAGAGCTATCCTACCTGAGCTAACTGCCATTATTTGTTTCGCGGTTAACGAGGTACTCGAGAAACTTTCACTTCCATATCTGGACAGACAACTCGTTAAAAAGGTCCATCGATCTCATCAGCCACTGACATGATACCTCAATAAAACGATCCCTCGATCTCATCTGTAACTGACACGATACCCCAATGAAACGATGCCTTGATCTCATAGGCCTCATACACGATACCTCAATGAAGTGATCCCTCCATCTCATCTGTAACTGACACGATACCTCAATGAAACGATTCCTCGATCTAATCGGCCACTGACACGATACCTCGATGAAACGATGCGTCGATCGCATCGGCCATTGACACGATACCTCGATGAAACGACCCCATGATCTCATCGGCCACTGCCTTGGTGAAACGATCCCTCGATCTCATCTGCAACCGACACGACAGCTCTATGAAACGATCCCTCGATCTCATCTGCCACCAACACGACACTTCGATAAAACGATCCCTCGATCTCAGCGGCCATTGACACGATACTTCGATGAAACGATGCGTCGATCTCATCGGTCACTGCCGCGACACCTCGATAGAACGAGCCCATGATCTCATCGGCCTTTACTACGATACCTCGATCTCATCCGCAACCGATACGACACCTCGACGAAACGATCCCTTGATCTCATCTGCAACCGACAAGACACCTCGATAAAACGATCCCTCGATTTCATCGGTCACTGCCGCGGCACCTCGATAGAACGACCCCAAGATCGCCCACTGGCACGACACTTCTTTTAATCGGGCGCGGTATACAGAGATCTATACGACCAATCGTATTCTCCCCAGAGTTTCTATATTAGACGAAACTAAGACAACTCTCGTACGTTATACCGATCGAGCGCGCATTAATTTCTGCCAATATTTAGATCGATGTATGCCTCAAACCAGCAAATAAAATGAACACAAACAAGATGGTCCGGGTGTATCTTAGAGTTAATGTCTCGACTTATGAAGTAGAATTGATTCTACTGATTTTATAATGCTATCCAATGTGATAGATCGAACATGTACCGGTACATGTACTGATTTTATATTGCTATCCAATGTGATAGATCGAACCTACCGGTACATGTACTGATTTTATAATGCTATCCAATGTGATAGATCGAACATGTACCGGTACATGTACTGATTTTATAATGCTATCCAATGTTATAGATTGTACCAGTACATGGTAGTATCTGCACGGAGTGATATCACCAAGCTCATGTGATATTGGAAGATTATCACGATGTGATAATTCAAACTTATGTGGTATGGGAAGATTTGTACGTTGTGATAAATCGAACTTGTGCGAAAAAGGGCATACTCTCTGTAGGACTGATCAATTCCCAACTGTTTGGACGATCACATTTATTATTTTTATATACCAATGAAATATCAGGATTTTCTTCACATAGAAATATAATACTTCAATGCAATGAAATAAACACGTTTTTTTCCGCCGGACCAAAATGACGGGGGCTGGGGCATTTATTGGATAAGTGTATACGATATCTCTGTAACAAATTCACGGTTTAACACGAAACTTGAAATATAGTCTATTCGTACGAAGACAACGGATGGGATTGCATTTCACTAAATTCTGTAAATTAAAATGGCCGCTTATGCATATTTTGACGCATATCTTTCGTGAACATGATAATTTCAGATTATATTCACAGATTAACTTGAAACTTCAAAGTTTATAACTTCCTATCAACAGTTAAGATGGGTTCGCATTTTATCAAATTATGTCAAATAATATGGCTGTCATTGAATAATGTTGCAATATTCTCAAATTTGTGTTGTGAACATGATAATTTGAGAAGAAATTCAATGAATAAATAAAAATTGAAACTGTGGCTTCTTCCAACTAAGACAAAATATGGTATTCATTCAGCACATTTAGCCAAACAAAATGGACGCCATTACAGAATTTGATAACATTCATGTATGCATATGTTGCGAACGCGAACACATACAATGATTAACTGGAAATAGGGCCTCCTGCTATTAAAACACCAGCTGGGAGTGTATTTCACCAAACTAAATAAAACAAAATTGCTACCATTGCATTTATGGTATTCACACCTTTAATTTGCAAATAGGATAAATTCACAGTTTAATTGTAAACTATATTTTTTCTATTAAGACGAAGGGTGGGACTGCATTTCCTCCAAATACCACAAAGCGATATGACCGCCAATGGATTATCTTGCTATAGTGACGCTTGAGAACACATTCACTGATTACCTTGAAACTTCTCCTGTGGCTTCTTCTCCGTGAGGTGACGAATTCAAACGGATATCAAGCCAATATGGCCATCACCCAAACACAGATACTAACTTGAAACTTTGCTTTTTCAGTTAATGCCTTAGAAGTGGTTTTATTTGACCAAGTGTCACAAAAAATATTTGATATGCTGAAATTTCGGGCAAAGTTTGTACGCCAAACGGTACTTAAAATCAGCCTCGTTAAAAATATGTAATCACGGTTAAGTAGCCGTTGCCAGCCCACCATTTTTCTCTCTCTTCCAACCTTTCTGTGACACTAATATATGATCTAGGACACTGATACTCGAAGCCATGGTCCATCATGATGCTGCTTTTGTGTTTAAAGGCTAACAAATCATTTCAAATATGTCGATGTATCGTTGTGAGAGATAAGATCGAACTGTTACTTCGTGGATAGTGTGTCGGACAAATTGTTAAAGGCGTTGCGTTTCAATTGGGGATTGCTGTCATTAGAGACTGGTAAATATATATTTTAAACAGCTGTCTGATATGTGTATCTATCGACAAACAGTGGTGGAAATCGCTTAACGTCTTTCCTTCCGTAGTTAACCACGATATAAGATACAGATCTCGAATAGTTTATTATACAATATAGCCTTATTTCAAGAGCTACATAATAAGAGTGCAGACAATTGTGTAGTTTCAAGTGTTATTCACTTACCGCCTACTATGGGTTCAATTAGAACTGTCTAATAATATTTCATATACTGAAGTTTCTGACACATTTTATATGCCAAACGTGACCTGCTCGCCCATTAGCCTCGGCTAAAATACGGAAACACGGTTCAAGTATAGCTATTGCCAATCAGCCATTTTTCACCCTTCCACCCTAACTTGACAAATTTTAGCAGATGGGCCGGTAACATTTTCACAATTCAGTTGTATCTTAGATTTGATTATCATCCAATTAGCCTCATGCTTTTGGTCGTCGACTATATGACGCTCTAGAAAAAAAGCAAACCACACGTATGCCAGTACCCAGTTAAAAATTTGATCCTCTGGTGAGGGATTGATAAATGTTATCACAATCTCGATCTGGTGAGATATAAATAAATGTTATGACAATATATATTGGGGATCAATTTAGAAGTAATCAATCTAAAGGAGAGTGGCAGAAATGTAACTCATTTATTTGCATACAACGTTGCTACATCATGGTTTGACTGTGTTCGCCTATACCACATGGAGAATTTCCATTCAATTTCAATCAATTGAATTGTACTCGGTGAGATTTAAATACCACAGTTGTTGCTCCTATACATCACAGGAAGGATAACCCACACAACACTTATTTTTCAACCATTCTATTCACCATGCAATATTTATGGCATTCATACTTCTCTGTGTTATATCCTCTATTTATTCAGAGACAACCACACTAAGTCAAAACAGCAGAATTTAGATGGCATGTCTAACAGCATAACGGTATCATTTAAGTTATGTAAGGTTTCGGTTGAATCACACTTTCAATGGGGCAATTCGGAAATAATGGGAAAAATGAAAGTTCATACTTAATTTTTTTTTTCTCCATATATCCAATTATAGCGTATGATTATTTTAATCATTATAATTTTCTATATCTATATGAGTTTCAGCTCACAAATGCAGAGATCGTCTATTTATTTGTATCAGCTGGTTCATACACCTACGGTCTGAAACGGGACTACTTTTAATGTTGACATTTTATTATGACAGTGCTTGCACCCTAACTCGACCTCGTGTAGTAGAACTCAACACTTGGCGACCAGACACTTTGTTCCACTTATGTGTGTGACTTTTTTCGTTTAATCAAAAAGTCCCTGGCTGCACTATGTTTTCTCACCTGTTTCTTCTGGGCGAGTAATTTAAAAAAAATAAATCGCCCATTCACTAGATTATCCATCTGCACAATAACATTATTCGAGCTGATACATCCTTACATATCATGCACTGTACATATAATGTATAGATATAACCTATATATTTAATGGCATTGTGCATAAATCATTTCAGCTGAGTGTCACCCTAGATGTACCAGTAAACAATCAATTGTGATGTATGTATGTTATATACAGAGCACATATTTAAGTAGAACTGACGCCGTTGAATGCCGGTACGACACTATCGGTTTATTTAAAATTCCAAAAGGGTAACATAGAAAAGTAGTTGTAACATAATTAGGGATGCGGACTGAACGTTACACAACTACCTTCAAAATAACCAGATTGACGGGCATACCGCTGATAATATTGTTATTTGCGATATTATTTGTATTTCATTAACTCTGCTTTGTAGAATTCAGCACTACATTTGACAACTAAGAATGTCGAAATAATTTTTTGTCTAGTAATTTTTGCTCAGAATATTAATATTATCGGTATTTTTGATATTTTCGGAAACTATTATAGCCTAATACTTTTAAATGTACGCTATAACATGGAACCCAGGTTCGTAATAAGGTGAATGGAAACAAACTAAAAACAGATAACACTCATTTTAATGAATTCTCAAGAGTTTGTAATATTTGGGTCTTTCAAACTATACAAAATGCAACACAAAGTTTAACACTGAACAGAACAACAGCGAGTAACACCTTATTTAAAGATAACAATTTCTTAGCGAGCTATATATTTTAAAGCAATTCCCATTTTTTAATCCCAAAATTATTTATAAGTCTTTATTTTTAATTAAATTGAAGTCTATGTACCAGGTACAGATACTGAGCGGGGTGTCAGGTAAACTGCCATGTCAAAGCTACTGGGCTGGATGTCAGCAAAACTGTCATATCAAAGCTACTGGGCTGGATTTAAGATAAACTACCATATCAAAGCTACTGAGCTGGGTGTCAGGTAAACTGTTATAGCGAGGCTACTGAGCTGGGTGTCAGGTAAACTCCCATATCAAAGCTACTGGACTGGGTGTCAGGTAAACTGCCATTATCAAAGCTACTGAGCTGGGTGTCAGGTATACTTCCATATCCAAGCTACTGAACTAGGTGTCAGCTAAACTGCTATATCAAAGCTACTTGACTTACGAAGAGATATTACAAAGAGACTTACCCACTCTTATATGCGAAACACCCACAAACCCTGGGTATCCTTTGTATTTTGAATTCTATTCATCACAACAACTAGCCTTATAGAGATTTACCTCAAATCCCCAAACTCCATTAGTAGACAAATGTATATAGGTAATACCGAAACTGATTAAACACTTTCATTAAACAATATGAAAAGTTGAATTTTGAAACAAAGTTTTGTGAACAAAACCATTAGCACAACATGAAGAACATTGAGAATTGTCATTCAGCTCATCAGTCGCAACAGTCCGTGGAACATTTTAGTGAAGGAAATCACCGACGGTCAGCAAATTGCAAACGGGTCTAATGAATATATTTCCGCTGTGGCATCGAAACTCGAGTCTGACATTCCACGAACTTTTGTACATTTTATGTATTTTTGTGATGAGCCATGTTCAAAATATTTTAACTTCTCTTAATCAACTCCAGAATCTGTAAACTCAAATCTGTTAACAGCCTTTATGGAAGAAAATTCCAATAACTCCTGTGCTCAGTAACGTTAACGTAAACATCTACGACCATCTCCTTTCCTCTCGGGATAATAAACCTTTTTATATAGTGACATTCCTTGTCTTAACAAAGGCATTTGTTCAATATAAATCATTATTTCTTTAATTCAGCATCAACTACCTGCTTTCAAAGCTATCTTTCCGATCGGTACCAGGAAGTAAAGTTTGATAATTCCTGTTCTCGTCTTCTGGTATTGTTCTACAGTGCACTATATTCGGCCCTCATCTTTGTATTTTTTTATTTTTTATTTTTTTTTATTTTTGCAGTTTATGAATGAGATCAACCATTCGTCAAACATTCTAACATTTATCTTGTTTGCAGATGACGTCGTTTAACCCTATAGAAGCTGTAGAAACCATGATCACAAAGCTGGGTAAAATGCATCAATGGCTCAGCTCTATTACACTTTCTGTAAATATCAGCAAAACTAAGTACATGATGGTGAAATCTGGAAGGAAATTACTATTTTTCCTTCCCCTTTTACTCCATGGAATAGAAATTTCAAAAGCCACTGACTTCAAATTTCTCGCAGTCATCGTAAACCATATCCTGTGTCGGAAATCACACATTGTTGTTATTAGTAAGAAAATATCTTCATTCATCGGTCTTATATGGGTTTAGTACTCATCCCAGGTCTGATCACCCATCTTAAATCATTTATTAACAAAAACACTTAACTTATCCTCTATTACTCCTTAATTTATCCGTACCCTTTTTATGCTTATGTCCTCTGGGGAACCACATGCATAAATCACTACACCTTAAGTTATTATTAAAAAACGCGCTGTGCTAATAAGGCCTATCTGTCATAAAAACAAACCAGAACACACTTCTCCTTTGTTTAAAACTCACCTCTTTCCGCCTTAAATCAACATTCCCGTCCCGTTATGGCTCATTCAATTTTTTTATCGCCCTCATTTTATCCCCCAAAATATTTGTTCACCCTTCTCGAGACAATCTGACTTCCATAACTATCGAAAATTGAAACCTGCGCTTGCTCTTTAATGAATCTAACCGATCATACTATTCAATAGGTATTTCCACACCCCGGGATTCAGCTGTGGCAGGAACTGAGAACCACAATGGCGATCTCCTTTTTCAAGTCTTTGCTGAAAAAAAGCTTGTATGTTGGACACCTTCGGCTCATCGCATACATACAAGTCACAAAACTTTATTGCGCATTTCCGGCACTTCAGCTTAAAGCAGACTCTACATTTTCCAAACCGTGTTTGTAGAAAAATATTCATGTAAGAAAGTTGAAATTCATTCCATTGTAAAGAGCACAATGCGATAGTAAACGGTGCCTCATTTTTGAGAAATTCGTCCTTAATTTAAAAAAAAAAAATGTTTTTAAGACTTTACAATGTGGGATAGACAAAAAATTCCACTGTGATCGCTCTAATCGTTTTACTAGTTCTAGGGCTATTCTACTCGGTCAACTCATTTATTGCGTCATATCGTTGTTGCGCTTCCAGAAATGAACCATGAAAAAAGCAGTCTATTTTTTTCTGTTGAACTTTACTCATTTTGCAATATTTTTGAAAATAATAATTGGATTTTTACTACATTCACATTTATGTAATCACAAATATTAAGCTTGGCATAAATATATATATAAATATGGTACAGATTTATATCCTTCTGCATAAGAGACTAAATACAAGGGAGTTTATGAAAATCGACCAAGGGATCGAGCAAGACCTTAAAGGTTCGTAATTATTTTTACCGCCATTTGTGTGTGTTGTACAACAACAATATTTTTATTTCTATTTATTTACTGAATTACCCTTTGTTCTAAAGATTTTCGCATTCATTATTTCACCATACTATACAACGAATCAATCTATTACCTTTACTACGCATTCTTTACCCGGATAAAACAAGTCATTTGGACTTATATTCTCCCCAAAACAATTTTACTATTACCATTACTATTTCCAAATTTCTTGGACAATAAATTCAATTCAAGTCATATATATAACACTCTTATATCGACCGTATCATAAGTTCGTGCCTAAGTATTCGAAACAAGCATCAGTTCAAAGGAGTTTGATCAACAAGTTCCATTGGTAAATGGATTTGAGGAGCTATGTCAAAATGGGTGTATATTGATAAAAACCCATCCGATTGCCTGTAGCCTGGCGTTCAGCCCTTATTCGTTTTCCAACCCGAGTCGGTGTCGATGACAGGGACGGTCATTGTGAAGCGAGATGCTGAGCGTTATTTACGAGATTGGTGATCCCTTGTGTCAACTTAATATGTTTTAACAGCTAGTCACTCTCAGGATTGTGTTTAACAACTCTTAGCAAAGAATCAGTCGCTATGTGCATATTTACTGTTTCTATCATATTCTATTGATTTGATAAACAGTTAATGTCATATCTAACACATGGTATAGCTGTTTTATCATTGTATTTAATAACGGTTGTAACAATACGGGTATATCCGTCACTCAAATCTACTAATCCTATTTTTCTGATTTGCATTAAACGACGGCATTGCAAGGTCTGTGAATTTACAGATGAATTGAGTGCAATCTGCATCGCCTCAAATATGCTGTAATTTTGACTGAAGCTATCCATGTTATATTAGCAAATTTAGACTATGTATCGAGGCGCATGTTTACCACTAATTCCAAGGTACTTGGTGTTTCGTTTCATTTCATTCACCACCTAATGAAACAGAACATGAAACAGATACAGGGACATAAACATGTAAATTGTGACAGGAATAAGCCTCATTAGGCTTGTTATATCTCTTAAAGACGAATGTATAAAAGACATATGATACTTATAGTAAGATGGTTCTTTTAAATATATTGGATATTATTTATGATAATTTATGCGGTTTATTATAAAGTGCACAATTAATTAATCATTTCCAGAAAACTAAGTATATCAAATATATAATATGTACACATAAACATGCATAGACCAATTTATGTATAGTATGTATAACGTTGTGGACATGTTCAATTATATAATTTATTGTTTCAAACGTCACAATGACCGCATAGAAAGAATTCAGAAGAGTTAAAGTATTAATATTATAAATTTGGTGACCGGGATTAGAATATAACCTACTTAGACTTATGTAATTACTTCGGTTTGTACAGTTTTAAAGATCGTCGGTTAATGTTAGATTTATCACTGTTACACGGTATTATAAACGCCAGATATGATTGTCAATACCTATTACGAGAAATGCCTTTGTGTGTTTCTCGTAAAAATCTGAGAAACCCTGTGTTGTTTTACGTTCCATATTCTAGAGTAAACGTCAGGCAAAACTCATTTATGCCTAGAGTTAAAATCTGTCAACAGTCTATGTAACAGAGAACAAATAGATCTGATTTCTAGTACACCTTTAAGAATCGATCAGAAACTATGTCAATGAATTGTACTGAATAAGTTAATCTCTGAATGAATGTTTTTCATGCACTGGTTATGTATTTGCACCATTGTAAAAAAGTTGTATATAGAGTTGATGTAGTCTGTAATTGGGTCAAGGTCCTACATGTATGTATGAAATAAATAAAATAAAAAAAAGATTAATAAAAAAGGACCATGGCGCAAAACTAGATAATGTGGGAATGTCATTGTCATTTATGACATTGATTTGTGTGATTTGGTGAAATGCTCCGTGTTCAGTACAATGTAGGATGGGCTTAAATTTCCAGTTTGAGCTAATCAATGATTACCTTTTCAACTTTATGTACATCTATGTATTATAGTTTTCCCACACATCTATGAGAATTGTAAAATATGATATTGCTTACATGGTTTTGCCAATTATGTCCAAGTAAAATATTATCAGTGTTCTCTATATTGTTTGTTTGATTAGGGTTTAATGTCGTACTCAAGGGTATTACACTTATACATGTATGATGACCGATTATCCACTTCACACTGTTCCTTGCCTAATTACAGTGGAAAACCAAGAGAACACCTCATAAAACCCACCCCCAAAATTGCCTGAGCCCTGTCGTGTGATTCACTCATATACCCGAGGGTGGAAAGGCAAAAGTCTTCCTTATAACAAGCAGATCTACATCTATGATACAAAATTCTCTCCTTCTCTGGGAAGGTGATTAGTAAGAATACAGAGGAAACATATTTTATGTAGAATAAATTTAAGCTTAAAGCTCCAATATATCTTTCAATATAAACTGTCAAAATAAAATGAATAATTGACATGGTTGCCAACTGTGGTATATTAGTGAACATCATGTAATAAATAGGATTGATATTCAAATGTCCTTTAACTCAGTATTTTGGTGTTACATGTATGTACATAAATACTTGAAATGAGATTTGCACAGAAGAACACAATGGAAATCGTATCTATATACATGTACATGTA
>JARFOD010106225.1:0-15948 GCA_031763545.1 Mopalia muscosa
TATTTGTGTCCGTCGTCATATAAGTGAAATACCCTTGAGTACGACGTTAAACACCAATCAAACAAACAAACAAATAACATCAGTTTATGTATAGGAGAGAGCCCTAGTAACTGTCCATTCTTGAAAAAGAATCGACGAGGCGATTCCCTACTAAGTTATGTCACTGGAGACTGTGGCTTTTTTTGTGACACCATACACGAAGTTTTATGTGAATGAATTTTCGCGTTTTATCTGGCAATAAAACAGAATGTAGGGAAACCGTACATTCTTAAAAATAAGGCACACTTAAACAATGGTGTGACGTCACAACTATCGTTTAAACACCGAAAAAGCTATTTCCATCGATCTAGGGGAACGGTACAAAACAAACGCAGACCATGTTGACGGTCGATTTATCATTGTGTTACGAATTGCCGCGATACCATTGTTGACCATCCATCAGCTGAGGACGGAGAGCATGTCACTGTATGTATTGCGTAGCAATTTTCAGCGGAGCACTTGTCAAATTTTCAGTGTAGTCTGTAGAGCCAATATAGGGTGAAAAATTATCGGATTACCGCCTTAACTATTCTATTTGCAACAGTTGAAATAGAGCAAAGGTACAAGCATGTACTTACCGACACAGTCCTGTTCACCATAGCCCTGCTCACAGACACACAAATAGGACCCGGGTGTATTAAAACAACGGGCCTGACCAGGGCATACCCTCTCCACACACTCATCTATATCTGTAGCAATATTAAATATTTTGTTTCTATTGACAATTCAAACGGGATAATGACATACTTCATTTTTGTTTGGTGCAAATAACTGGAGCCGACTGGGTTTCCATTTTCAATAAAATATCCCGCTTTCTGGTTACGGGTAGTTCATGCTATCAGCGTTTATACACCTTTACACCATTATATAATATTTAAGTTTCTCATTCATTTCTTACTGACAACACTAGGTGTATTATCAAGGGTGACTTATAAACACAGACCTATTTCAGACCGACAGACACACCCTGACTAAGACATTCTACGAAACATTGCTTCCCCAAAATCTGTAACACAACAAGAACCAATCACAACAGCGTTATGCTAACTAGTACACAATATATTCACAAGCTAACACAACTATCCGATATTTCTGATCACTTCACTAATTTCAACATCACTACTTCTTCTATACAAACCTACCCAAAATCAATCTACTGTACGACGACAACTAAACCCCACAAACATAAAGTCATTCTCTGATGAATTACAGACTTTGGGCTGGGACGAAATATATATCGAGACAGACATTAACTCTGCTTCTAACATATTTCATGATAGATTTAATCGCAGATGTGACGATTGTTTTCTAGAAAGTGACAGACGTAACACTTCAATACACGCAGGACCTGGTGTGGACGGAATCCTCATAGCATGCATTTAACCTATATTACATCAGGTATTAAAACCATATCAATCTTTCGTTCACAACCCAATAATTTACCAATTTATTTGAACTCGCAAAAGTATCCCCCGTTTTCAAATCTGGTTATCTCATAATCTTGTACCAAATTAAAGGCCTATTTCCGTTTTACCCTGCTTCAGTTAGATTTTCGAAAAAAACATTTTTGCAACTCGCATGCTTCAGTTTCTGGATTCAGCAAACATAATAGCCACAAACCAATTTGGATTTCGTCCACACCATTCAACATCACATGTTGTACTGTCTCTCAATGAAGTTCTGGCCAATGCTAAGGAAAACAGAAATTATAGCCTCACTGTTTTCCTCATCTTCTCTAGCCAAGGGATTTATTCCAAGCTACCATTGTAATGCCGAGTAGCTCGGAATAAAACCCTTGGCTGGAGAAGATGCGTTTTCCTAGACCATAGCAAGGCCTTCTATTCTATAAATCACACTATGTCTTACTTAATAAACTAAAACATTACGGCGTTCGAAACGAAGCTAAAATTGGTCTGAAAGTTATTTCTCAGACAGGACGCAGTTTAGGTCATGTCCTGCTGCTATATTATGTTCTCCTTTCGTTGTCGCAAACGGGGATCCATTTTTGGTTCATTGTGCTTCATCCTCTATATACATTACCTGATTTCCTCATCTGACTTATCTTCCACATTATCAGAGGACAATACCAGTATTACAGCCTCCAGTTGTAATCTAAATGACCTAACTGATGCCAGCAACAATCGACTAACTAACTTATATGCCTGGTTGTGCTGCAACAAACTTTCTCTCAATATCTCTATGTATGCTCTTCAAACCAAATCGTTCTTTTACATCTTTCTCTCCGTCTTTTAAAATACATGACATAAAATTATAATTCGTTGATACTTTTGAATTCCTAGGTATTTATTTCTATATTTATAAAGATCTGGTTAAAATGAACTTTAACAAATGTATATTTTTCGCTATTTTACTCGTATGTATCTAATAGCCATATTCTCTGCGGAAAAACACTTTCAAAACATATATCACTATTGACTATGCTTCAAAAACGCAACATTCGCATCATGTGTACACTACCAAGACTAAAACACACGCAGTCTATTTTGAGAAGATAATTAACATAGGAAATATCAACAATTTCTGTGCATTATTATTCGTTCATCAAACTTTTATTTGTCATGACTTATCCCCCCCTGCTTTCTACAACTACTTCATTTCTATCCATCCGTTCATCATTATCCAACCCATCATAACCTGCACAACATATATATACACCCCAATCATGTGCACAAATCACCCACTATACTATTTCTGTCAAAGGATCCTCACTTTGGAATAATCTCTCAACTACACTGAAATCCATTTAAGGTTACCATTAAATACACTTAAATATGGCATAGACTTATCGTTTCTTGATTTCATAAAATAAACCGAGGGTTACAGATATATACCTTCCTACGACCACTGGCGGCTGCCATTTTGGGCGTGGCCAGCTCTGTCCTGACGTCACGCGACTAACACTCATGTGTTCTACGGGTTAATAACATGTGTGATCCAATAACCTATATAGGTGAACTGACAAATGTTTAAACAGGTCTAATGACATAGGCACTTTTTTTGAAAAGAAAGATATTTGATTGGTTAATATTTGTGGAGTTCTTCTGCTTATTGATAAAAGTACCTAGACATGGCCGCTTGGATAAATTTGGCTGTAGTTTGTGCATTATATATTGTTTAAGATTCAAGCATAAAATGGATATAGCTCGATTATAAATTTAGAGAGCATAATCGAACACACGAAATGATGCCCTTTTTACCTATATGGTTATATTGCAGCACAGAGTATCGCTTTAAGTATAACCCGTGTGTTTAACTGTGTTTAATGTGAAGACGTCATGACATGAACCAATCAAATCAAATTAGTCTCTTAATTTCTCATTAATTTTTACTTGTTTGGATAAACACATTTCTTAGATTTCTTTGATTCCAACCGTGATCACTTTTGTGTGTGCAAAGAAAAAGAATTGTATCTAGACATTGAGCATTATCCACCATCTCTTCCTTTTCGGTGCTTGATCTAATTGGTGTCATAGTTTGAAGCAGACAATTTAAGTATTGCTTATAGAATGTTAACGGGTTACCAGAACATTGATGATGCCCATGTGGCTCGTACCCCGGATCACAGTCACACTGGTAACCTGTCTCATTCAACACACACATGTGTTTTCCACAGTTGCAGTCGGCAAACCCTGCAAAAGGAAAACAGTACTCGTTAACGATTGATAAAACGGAGTATATTTGTATGAACATAAATACCCTCACATATTATCGGCTATATACAAATCGTTTCTACATCGACTATATCGAGGACACCAGAACAGGAACTATTTTAAACAGCCAATTAAAGTTCTCTTTTATGCCCGTTTCAAGTTTTAATCTCCATACAGACTTCGATTGATTCCAGACAAAATTGTGACAGCCAGCTTAACTTTCGCGGTCTTAGATAGGTCTATGACATTAACAACTGCACTCTGTAACGCGCCCCAAAAGCCATGACCTAATTGATTTCATTCGCAGGGACCATGTTCTGGCCATCCTCGGCACAACCATCACCTTTCAGCGGGTTAAACAAAATGATGTGTATGTATAGACAGCCATGGTTCAGTGAGTGAACCAGAGGAACCAAACAGTCCATCAGTCATTACTTACCTCACACATGTATCTTCGTTATAATAGTTTAATCATAACATTGCTATGTGTTTGTATATTTTATTATAACCATTGACTAATTTGCTACGTTAACGCGTAAACGTGATATGTTTTCATTTGTGTTATCCAGCCGTTATCACTTTTGTATTTACGAAGAGAGATTTGTACCTAGGCATTGCGTCATTTCCCTCGTTCCTTCCTTCTCGGTGGTGGTGCCAACTGGGCATGGTAAACACTTGGTTTGGCCTGGGGAGGACTGGTAGAGCCCTAATGGGCAAGGTTCACACCGGCGATCTTCAGTGAAATATGTTCCCTCGGGACATTGATCTGCAACAAATGACATCCATATAATTAAATTTTTGGATGTCCAATGTGGAAGGTAGATATAGAAAGCGACTTTAATCATGGTAATTAATAGTCTCAATGTTTCGTGGTAGATTTATTTACTTGTAGGCTTAGGTGCATGATTGGCTTTTCGCGCACTTTAATTCTAGCTTTACTTGTCATGTACAGTCGGTCAGCCAACGTGTTATCTTTAACGTCACGTGATGTTTTACCTATAGCCATTTGTACTCACAGCAATACGCCGAATGAAGCACAAACCCCGATGGACAATCAAGCGCTGGAGACCTAATGATGAAATCCTCATGAAGCCAGTTAATCGTTGTGTTCCCACAAATCCAAGTATTATTTGAAGATGTCATAGCTGACTTTATGTCGCTAGCACACTTCCTGAAAACCAAATATATTTTGTATAGAGAGATATAATTAAAATTGAAGTAAAGATTACATGTGCCGAAACAGCGTCCTTTGTAATCATTATAATAATTATGAAAACAATATACATATTTTGATTATATATAGAGAGTTATCCTCCCATTGCAAAGGGTCCAAATGTGTAAGTCCAGACTTCCACATAACTATCGTTGTTGCAATTCCTGACAAAAACATGGCAAAAACTTCAGACAGGTCATCCGAAAGTACTGTGGTAGAGTCTAGTTAACTCAGGGTTTTTCATCAATGAAGGCAAGGTACGAAATGAAGAGAGGCTTATTGCGACGATCTTCCTTTTCGCCTTGCCTCGGGAAGATGATATAGAAGTATACATATTTAGCAAAAAATGTTACTTTTCACTAATACCCTATACAATTCAGGAATGTATATTAAAGATAACAATTAGCGAATTCAAATCAGGTAAACCACCCTGATTATGAATCAAAATTTCTTGTTACATCTATCAATACTTATATTTAATATTTAAGAGGAGATATATAAATTCGAACACGAAACCAGGCAGTTTTACCTACATGCAACATAGAGATCATCAATTCAGTAACGGGGAAAAGTACAATTTGTACGTTGGACTATATGCCTGGACACCTGGTGTACAACATCAGGCCTCTCATTTCAATTTATGTATTAGACAAGGTAGGAAACACTTTTCACCTTAGTTGTGACAAAGCGTCGTCCCAGTTATCTGATGAACTTCGAGATATAATACCTCTGTTCTCAGACAAAGTAATTTCCATCTCTAGGAGTTGATGAATTGTCCGCTTTCTTGTGGTCAAGAAGTGAAGTCTGATATCCGCCAACTGTCCAAATAAATAAAACATTTCAAATGTTAATGCTAATCTGTTATTTTCGCCCTCTGTCGTAGTCTCTTATCCTTCTTTTGTGCGCTCATCGTTACTCAAGAAGTCTTTTTGTTTTCAGGGAGATTTGATACAAAGATATTGTATAGCTGCTGGTCACTTGAGGTTTACTTTCACGAGTATATCTAATCGTTTAGATCGCACAAAATTGAAACTCAAATGTTAAAACCCCAATGCGTGATTATAAAATGTTGATTCAATATGGCTTGAAGGCAGTACCGATAGCATAACGTATACATTCCTCTACATCTACCTTCCCGCGCTTTCTTTTTTTTTTTTTGCTGAATATTTGGACAAACCACCCAACCTGTTCCCGAACTTTTGTCTGGAAGGCACAATACCGCACATTATACCTGCATAAATGTGTCCGCCATTTTTTTAGGACATGGTATTGCTTGGATTCATTGATTGATTGATTAGTGTTTTCCGCTACATTCAGCGGTATTTCAGCTTCGCTTTGGCGTAACATGTTTACACCTTTTTTTATCGATATTTAAAGCGATTCCAATCAGCAGCACCCTTGGCCTTAAACATCAAAGAGAGAAACAAAATGAACCGAATAGGACATACAAAGGATCTAACAATTATAATATTGTGTTTACAATTCTGTCCATTTTAATAATTTAGATTTTATGATACACACCGATCCGTTTGATAAACTCGGTGACAACATCGCCAGCAATGTTATCAAAGCAAGTCCGGATGTGGCTGTGAAAAATCAGTTTGGAGATACAACTCAAACGCTTTATCTTAATCGAATTATAGAAAAGGCGAGTCTGGTAGAAGGAGGGGGCTCGGTTTCTACCTCCATCCGTTCTAACGCGGTTCTAAAGAGTAACCGTTTCTGACACTTTGTTGATTGCCCTTGAGACAGGGGACCAACCCTCTCTAAATTAATAACATTAATTGTGTAATAATTGGCAGTTCAAATTCAGAACTGGTCTTGGGTTTTTTTGTTTTTGTTTTTTTTGTTTTGTTGTTTTTGGGGGGTTTTTTTTATTTGGGGTTGTTTGTCTGTATTAGTTTGCTTTGAAGTAGTCATTTTAAATTATAACAGCAAACGGATCTTCATCACCAGTAGGCCACGCAATGGAGTTTTGTGTCGCAGGAACTTTCTTTGTGCCGTTGGTGTAGTTCTGGGATGATATTTGAACATCCGGTGCTGAGGCAAGGTACCGTGCTTCGATAAAACTAGCATTTTTTTCCCCGATTTAATCACTTGGATTCGATTTTTATTTATAAAATGACTACAGTCTTTGGAGGAGGCCATGTGGGCCTCACCACAATTACAGCAATTAATATCATTGTTGTACTCGAAGCCTTCGTGGCCTTCTTCAGAGGAACAAAAGTGTACCTGACCACCTCTACACTGGGTCTTACGGTGTCCGAACTTCTGACACTGGAAGCACCACTTTCCATCCTTATAATGCGCATGCACAAAAACCAAACGGCAACAATTTTTAAATCAAAATTTGATTCGTCGAACTCAAAGCACAGTATATCAAGTGAAATACAGACGACAATTTATAAAAAAATTACTGTTCCCGATGCCTTATGCTACCAGGTACCTATGGATATGATTTTTAGGCTAAAACCTATCAATCTAAAACGGTTAGAGGTTTCTGGTTTACTCTTCGGATTTATAAAAATACTAGTAGGCTGTATAATGGGCTACAGATGAAACTGACACAGGACAACTCACCTTGGTTTGAGAACATGCACCTCTGATGGTCTGGCTAGCACAGGCCAACACGTCACGGCTGTGAACCCTTAGGGGAACCTCCGCCAACAAGGCTTCTAAATCCAATGTTATTAGCGGGTCGTCCGGAGCTGAGGAATACAATACACGAAACCATCAAGGTGGATAATCTGGAATACTTAGTCCTACCGAATCTGTACATGTATTCTTTGAGATCTGCAAAAATTCTCACTAATATACCAATAAAGTTAAGCAAGTCTAAAACTTTTGTGCCTTGTATCTTCAATGTGTCTTCAATGCTCGGATCGCTCAATACTGGGTGTAACCAGGTTAAAGCATTGGACATAATTGTATGCGAGTCGAAAATCATTAGTTTGTGTAGAATCAACAACCCAGCGGTTACAACACATGAAAACCAGGTGGTTTACTGGTGGTATACGGTACTGTGGAATTGATTGACCCACCAGAAAACCACAGGCCACGTGTTAAATATTTTGTGGTTTAATCAACAGAAAACTATATGAATACTACGTGATAAATATTTTGTGGTTTAATCCACCAGAAAATCACGTGTGATATGAGGTTGCCACGGGGTTAATGTGGTTAATTTGTGGTAAATAGAACCACGATAAAACCATGTAAATAGCACGTGACTAATTTTTCGTGAATGGAACCAAAGGAAAAAGGGAATTGTCGTGATTTCCACTTTTTGACTCCAGTAGTTACTATTTCTTAAAATATTTATGTATTGGTTCATTTTGAAGGTCAAAGTCATTACAAAGCATGAGTTTAATCAGAATTGTTAATTTACCTTTAAAACCGCCCCCTAAAGACACCCATGGTCGATGGAAGTATTCACCTGTACAATTCTTGTGTATATCACTTAGAAATATCGCGTCATTTTTTTTGCATATGCCGCGGAGAATCCACATGCTTACCACCTGACAAAATCTAGTCTTTTTCATAGTTTTGCCCGCTCGGAAGCCTCTCACCAAAGTTTGGTCGCGACATGCATGTCAATGCTTACCATTTTAGAATTTACTTACCTTCATAACTTAAAAAAATGGAAAATGTCAACTAAATATTGCTTGCATTATTTCTTACCGACACACTTTCCCACCTGGACCTGCCTTGGTCCCCCGGGCGATGGTACAATCCAATCAGGGATGAGTTTTTCCGCCTCACATTGATATACCCTCAGATCATATGGCTGATAGGTGTAGTTGCCTGAACATCCAGCTATACACTTTGAGTATCCGTCGGAACAGTTAAATTTAATCTCGTCATCAATTGGTATCATGGATTCAGGCTTTGAACAATTCCTATCTCCGGATTCCGCTGTTTAAGACAATTTAAATTATTCAATGAACATCGTTATACCTTGAATGGGAGGTTTATTGTATGAGTATTATAAATGAATCGGATATTAAATACGTTTTTTGATTGGTCTTTTATGTTGTTCTTTAAGTTCTTCACTTTTGTTCCAGTATACACAAGTATGTACTCAAGTAATACAATTTTTAAAAACGCTTATTTCATTTTTTTATTATCGTGCGCCTTTCTAACACATCATAATGTGATGGTCAAGACAGTAAAATAAATGCGGACATTTTAAGTCAAATTGATGTGTTGTTAAAACGATGGCACAATTTTTGTCAAGATTTCAAGTCAGAATTCTGGTAATTGGATTTCTAAATTAAACCCCAAAGAATAACGTTGACTCACGCAAGCAGAAAGGCGTTTCTCCATGCCACTGGCCCGACATGGTGCAAGTAAGTTCAGTGTCTCCCTTCAGGATGTAATGTGGCCCACATGTAAATGTTGAATTGTTCCCTGGCTCGGTGCCTGTACTTGAAACGTTGCCGTTTCGGATGGTCGTTATTGGCGGACAGAGCGTCTCTGTGTAACAGAAACTAATCCATTTAGTCAGATCTAATGTATAGCTCCCCTATATCTTCCTGTCGCAGATATAGATCTGTGATTAGTTTTGATTATAATGAGAACAAACAGTGATCGAGTTTAATGTGTGGGGTGTAAAATAGAGAGAAATTCGGACACACTGTGGTAGAAATAATAGTGTGGGATGAAAAATAAATCAAAATGAGAACAAAACGTGGAATAGGTATAGGTTTTGTAGGATTTAAAGCGAAACACAATCCAAGCGTTAAATACAAATGCCATATTATGGCATGTGTTGCATGTAAGTTGAAATCACGAATGGATACGAGATTTGCGAGATAAATTATCTTAACTCAGTCACCTGTATGCCAAATCTTTAACATTGAAGTTCACGACATTAACGAGATCTTTGCTTACAGGATATATATACCAACCTTTACATATTGGAGGGTCGGCTGTCCAGTTTCCGTTGGACAAGCAGAATCTTTTCTCCTGACCAACGAGTTGATAGCCCTGCTTACACTCGTATCTGACACCAGGCAGGTCTTTTAACTCACCAATCGACATGACTGTACCATTTTGGATATTTATCTGAGAGATGTCACAAGGAAGACCTGGTAATTCAGAAAATAGAGACCGGTCAATACCGGTGTTGTCAAAGCAGATTGATAAGTTTATATCATCAAACTTCAGTTGGGTCAAAATAAAGGTAACATCAATCTTTGGATGATAATTAGGATAAAATCAGTGTAACATTGGGTCAGAACAATGGTAACATCAATCTTAAGTTGGGTCAGAATAATGGCTTCATCAATATTCAGTTGGGTCAGAATAATGGTAACATCAATCTTAAGTTGGGTCAGAATAATGGTAACATCAATTTTCAGTTGGGTCAGAATAATGGCTTCATCAATATTCAGTTGGGTCAGAATAATGGTAACATCAATCTTCAGTTGGGTCAGAATAATGGTAACAGCAAACTTCAGTTGGGTCAAAATAATGGCTACATCAATATTCAGTTGGGTCAGAATAATGGTAACATCAATGTTCAGTTGGGTCAGAATAATGGCTACATCAATATTCAGTTTGGTCAGAATAATGGTAACATCAGTCTTCGCTTGGGTCAGAATAATGGTAACATCAAACTTCAGTTGGGTCAGAATAATGGCTACATAAATATTCAGTTGGGTCAGATTAATGGTTACATCAATCTTCAGTTGGGTCAGAATAATGGCTACATCAATCCACAGTTGGGTCAGAATAATGGTAACATCAATCTTAAGTTGGGTCAGAATAATGGTAACCTCAATTTTCAGTTGGGTCAGAATAATGGTAACATCAAACTTCAGTTGTGTCAGAATAATGGTAACATCAATCTTCACTTGGGTCAGAATAATGGTAACATCAAACTTCAGTTGGGTCAGAATAATGGCTACATCAATATTCAGTTGGGTCAGAATAATGGTAACATCAATCTTCAGTTGGGTCAGAATAATGGCTACATCAATATTCAGTTGCGTCAGAATAATGGTAACATCAATCTTCAGTTGGGTCAGAATAATGGTAACATCAATATTCAGTTGGGTCAGAATAATTATAACCTCAATCTTTCGGTGAAAATGAGGGGAAAAGCAGTTTAACATTGGGTCAGAATAACGGTAACATCAAGCTTTGGGTGAGAATTAGTGTAAAATCAGGCTAACCTTGGTCAGCATAATGGTAACATCAACCTTCAGTTGGGTGATATAAAGGGTAGGATCAGTTTTCAGTCAAGTCGAAATAAGGGTGGCTAATAATGTCTTCCCTTTGATAAGAATCAAGTTCGCTTGAGTCATTTGTTGAGTGAGAATTCAAGTAGGATCAGTCTTCAGTTGGGTTAAAATTGGGATAACATCAGTCTTCAGTTTGACGATAATAAATTGTAGCATCAGTCTATTGCTGGTTGATAATTAGTGTGTCTTTTGTTTGGTGAGAATTAGGACAATTTCTTCTGTTGTATGAGAATTAGGGCAGCATCAGTCGTCAGTTGGATGAGAATTAGGGCAGCATCAGTCATCAGCTGGATGACACTTAGGTTAACATCAGTCATCAGTTAGATGAGAATTAGTGTAAGGTACCTATGTTGGGTGAAAAATAGGGTAAAATCTTCTGTGTGAAAATTAGGGTGAAATAAGTCTTCTGCTGTGTAAAAATCTGTCTTCTGCTGTGCGAAAATTAGGGTGAAATAAGTCTTCTGCTGTGTGAAAATCTGTCTTCTGCTGTGTGAAAATTAGGGTGAAATCAGTCTTCTGTTGGGTGAGAATTAGAGTATCGTCAGTCTCTGTTGTATGAGAATTAGGGTAAACTCAGTCTTCTGTTGGGTGAGAATTAGGGTAAACTCAGTCTCTGTTGGGTGAGAATTAGGATACAATCAGTCTAACGTTGGATGAAAATGAGGGTAGCATAAGTCTTCTGTTTGATGAGAATAAGGATTGAGTTATTGTCACAAATTAGTCTTCTCTGAAGTGACAAGATAAAATAAAAAATTCTTCGGTTACGGGATAATTAGGGTAGCATCAGTCTTCGATAGAAGGTGAACAAAGCAAACAATATCATTCAGTCTTCAGCTGGGTGGCAATTTAATCGTAGCATTTGGGCGTCATCTCATTTAGGTCAAAATTACGGCAAAAAAGTTTTCAACTGGGAAAGAATGTAGCTAACATTCGTTTTCAGTTGAGTGTAAATTAGGATAACATCATCTCGCTGAGACTTCGTTTTATTTCAGCTAAAGAAGAATTAGATAACACGGTTTGTGGGCTAACGATCCATTCACCAGCCTCCTTTATAGGAACAACATATTTGTTTATTTGTTTGGTTAATTGGGATTAAACGCTTTACGTAATGTTATTTCACACACATGGCGGTGTGCAAGGTGAAGGAGACCCCCTTCGATCCCACCAGCAACAATACAAGGCACTGACAGGACATTACAAAGACATTACAAACATATCGGCTTTTTGTTACTATTTAGCTCAGAAAACACCAGAGCAACACGAAGCTCCCGACGACAGAAAAATATGTACAATACTACCTAAGCTACTCGAGTCTTCGGATTTGAAGACGAGATTTGGCGCGAAATACCTGAGTCTGTCCTAGGAACAGGACTGAATTTCTTTGGCAAGGTACGAGGAGATAAGTATTCAATTTTATTTTTAAATAGTTTCATGCGAATGGACATCACCTCTCTATTCACTGTATAAAACAAGTTCAACACAAGTGAATATTTTTTTTTAGACCTATTCACTTCCGGTCGAAAAAAAGGCAACCACTACCAATATAGACCAAATCCAGATTCCTTTAGTAGTCTTACTTTGACAAGTGGGTGGCACCCCGAGCCACGTTCCGTTACCAGAGCAATAGACGTCTGAAGGTTCCTTATGGTAATATCCCGGATGACATCTGTACTGAACTGCTGACCCAAATAACATCTCAGTTTGGTCGGGGTCTCCATTGATGATAGTTGGCGGAGTACCACACTCAACCACTAACAAGGACAATACAAAGGTATTAATTTGCGATTAAATATCTCAGTGTGCGAACTAATATAAATCGGTAAAATACATACGTAAAGGCTCCATCACCTTAGTGTTACAATAGTATGTGTCCCTATTTATATGCAAAATGCATAACGGTAGCAGTAAGGTAGTAACTACTACGTTAGTAGTGCGCTACCCCATCGCTATGAACGACAGTAAACCGTGAGTACATAGGCATGGCCATGGTATCAAATCAGTACCAGTACCAGGACACTGGAGAGCCGCCGATCCATTAGGGGAGCTAGCAGTCATTTACCGTTATTAAAGGGGAAGACCACCCCAAAACCATATTCTATAAATAAGTAAAACTTTTTGTGTGTAAAACAATACATTAATTTCCATTTCCTTAATCTTATCGTAACTCTGGTTATCATTCATTAAAGAGGATCACAAGGCCATGTTGAGTCATCAAATCCTGTGTAGAGCAGACTTCACTGATCTATCATTTGATAGTTCAAAATTGGCTGACCAACCAGAGCGCAGGAAAACTTAGCAGCACAGGATTTGATGACTCAACTGGGCCTTGTGATCCTAGCTCCGGCGTGTCAAATCGGATAAGTGTGACAGACCCTTAATGAGATACTCTGGGCTGCAATTAAATGCATGTAGGTAAAACGGGCATCATTTCTGGGGTTCAATTATGCAGTCTTATTTTCTCGATGAACTATATCCATTTTAACTGGGTCTTAAACAGTTGGTAATGCACAAATACAGTCAAATTTATCTACAAGGCCATGCCTAGGTGTTTTTATCATTTAACAGAAGAAATCTACAAAATATTGACCAATAGTCGCGTGACGTCATGGACAGGGTTGGCCACGCCCAAAATGTCAACTGCCAGTGGTTGTAGGAAGGTATATATCGGTAACCCTCGGGTTACTTTATAAAACGAAGCAACGTCAAGACGATGGCATATTTAAGTACATTTCTATACTTATTTCAGCCAGGAGTATTGCCTTAACTTGCCCTAAGTTAGTTTAGCACAAGCAAAATTAATTTCAACATAAGTACAATTGATATTCTCATACGTTCTTATCCATTTCACTTATGATAAAATACTAATTATTATTTCTATACGAACGAAATAGCAGGATTGTCATAACACTTGTTGTTATTACTCAATGGACTTAGACCTTATCAGGACTACAGTATTTTTCAGTGACGTCTGCAGTTTCACGGATAAAACGGAGAACTCCAGTGTAGTTTTCACAGCACCAAACATGGACAAAGTGAAACTGACCAGACGAATTGATCATAAGTCAGGGAAAATGAGGCGATATGTCTTAAATACAACAGAATGGCAACAAAAGTAGCCTCTTTAGTCGCTTTCAGTCGGCCATGCTTTAAGCTTTCGAATGTCGAGCTCGTGCTCTAGTTAAAACCGAATTACGCATGTACAAGGTTTTAGTTAAAAGAGTTCTTCTTATGGGGACAGAACGAATTTTATGGCAACCTTATTGGGGAATATATGACATTTTAATCATGTAGGATGGCAAAACCGATATCATCTAAGTGCATACAACATTGGAAAATTATTTCATTTAGGCGTACATATCGAAGAATTGCATTATCCCATTCTGACACTTGCGAGACAACAGCTGATAGCGGAATTTGACAAGGATTTTCATCATATAGTTGATATAAATAACAAATAGATTACCATTCCCGTGAATGGTGGAAAAATAACATCTTTTAACCATTCACTCGAGCAACATTAATGGTATTTAAACTTCGCTGTGTAATATCCTCTATTTATTTCACATATGCGAAAAAGAGTTCTACTGACCAAATCCATAGAGAAAGGTTTTTCGCTTTAGTATAGGTTTCTTTATCATCAAGCACGAGCATACACGACGTTCGTAAATCCTCCACATCGTCAAAGAAACGTTTATAGCGAGATGTATTATTTGTGAAGCATCCGTGTGCCAGGTTTCATTATGTTAGGCAATTAGAAAATATTTTGCCTTGAGGTAGTCTTTCTTTCAAGATAAATTAAATAAATGTATAGTCAAATAAAAAGTAAAGACATTTGTAAATTTAAAAAAGATAGAAATAAATAAATAAGCTATTATAGGAACAAAAATAAGCGAAACAAAATGACATTCAATCGTTCCGATCGATTTTATCTGATTTAATCGATTCCCAATTGCCCATATTTAAAGGGGTTACCGGCTTAACAGATTTAATAGAAAAACCACTGTCCCGGTTAAATTGGTCCACAATTGTATATTATGTAGTGCGGCCTTTCAAACTTTGATTGATTTAAAACTCCACCACTGATGATATTGAATGGAACCACTACTGAATTGATTTATTTGAACCACCTCTGTACTTGTCAATAAAGAACACCACTGAGCAGATTGAATCGGTTTACAGTAGTGTACCATCAGTGTATTTTCATATTATTTTTTTGGTTTTAATAACGGTCAAGGGGAGCTTACTTTGCATCCCAAAGAGCTGGCTGGTTCTGCTATCACGTGGAACGACGTTGTTGTGGCTGTCGCCATATTTGAATACACGATCGAAGCCAGCTCTGACTTAATTTATTTTATTCACTCTCCAGGTAAGCATCCATGTTTATTATGAGAATAACTTACGTTCTAAGTGTAAAGTTAATTTCCTCATTATGGTTAGACTATCTATAGCACTGTAGATAAAGTGCAATAGTCAGGGAAAATTATCGTAACTAGAGTTGTAAACACATTTCAAGGTCAAATTGGAAGGAAGTCACTTTTAATTATTTTAGTTCCTATTTCTTTTATTTCCATTAACATTGAGTTGATTATTTTGTCTAAAACGGAATTTAGTATTGATATACATAATGTCCAATTGATAATCTAGCATGTATAACTATTAAGACATTGTTAGCGATAACAAATGTATTTAAAACTGAAGGGAGTCCAAATTAGGGGGAGTAACTCTAGGTTCCTGATTTATCGTCTATGCAGAGTATTGGCCCCTACATTACATAACA